>JAGTTF010003953.1:7871-20952 GCA_019095985.1 Streblospio benedicti | reverse complement strand
TAATCATTTTCGACTGTGTGTGCAACTCATTGATTGTAATGGGGATTTTTTTACTTGGAAATACGACTATACACAACTTTGTAATAATAACAATCTCTGATAATAATATGTCATGATATCCATTAATGCATTAGACTTGACTCCATGGGCATGGTTCTTGGCATCGTGCTTGGCGTGGCCGCACTCGTGGGTGTCATCATAGCCGTGGTCTGCACCTACAAGATAAAGACAGGCGCCTGGGTGTGCGTCACTGTACGCCCTGGTGAGTACTGGGTGTTTGTCACACTTGGGCTTCTGTGGGTTGTTGGGTAGGGTAGCCAGCTTAATGTTCACGACCATTCATATAATTTAACACCAGCAAGCTGGTGTTGTTGCCACAGGGATTTTTCAAAGTCCCCTTTCTACAAAGGCAGATCTAGACTAGGTCGCAAAACCTGAAATTTCCATTGTTTTTTGTCATGTCCACAAGCTTTTAAAAAAATGAAATCAACCGGTTGTGTAGCACAACAACCCCACCCATCCCGCTCTCCCTACTTCCTAATTCCTCGATATCTTACTGACTGTAAATCTTCTATCTCTGTTTTCCATGGTGAAAGTTATAATTTGCTGGAACTGCAGCATCAAAAGTTATGACCGTTCATGTTGTTTCAGGTAAGAAGTCGCTTATGACCCGCGCGAGGGCTGAACGCTTCTATGCCATGCGGGCGGGAAGTGCCGCGATCATAAACGTACTGGTCAGCGGCCCCAATGGTCAGCAGCAGCACTACAACAACCCTGGCGGGAACCAGTACGGCCTCCAGTACGGCCTAGGGCCAGGCAGTTCGTTAAACAGGCACCCAGGACCGCAGATTATGAAATACTGAGGCTATAACATGCTATACGGATACTACAACTTTCTACTGAAAAAAAACACCAAAGAATTTCCTTACTTCTGGTGACACGATTATATATGTACGTGCCATTTTTTAGTATTTCATCTACGGCCATAGGTTTCCTAAACATCATTTCTCGACACCTTTTTCAAAGTAATGGTTCATAATAGTGTCACCGGAAGAGAGGATATTTGTGCCTGTTTTTGCTTCTTTGTTACCCCGTTTGTTACCCCGACACCACAATCACTTGCTTTTGAAAAAATGGTATGTTGATATACTTCACGGGACGTTGGTGGTAGCTGGTGGATAGTGACATTTTTTGCCTTGGTGATACTGCCAGTGACGCAGATCATCCATAGTCTGGCATGGTGTTCCTGACTTGATCCCGTTTACCAAATACCTCTCTGCATCTGCCAAAGTATTATACATTTCCCTCTCATTTGTTGATTTTCCAAAGTGACCAAGATATTGTTCTGGACCAACTTTGATCGCAGCAAGCTTTGTTCCAACTTTGCTAGTTATATCACATCCAGTCAGAGCACGTGCAGCAGGTAATACCTTACACAAAGCAGGTACTTTGTCCCCCAATGTGTGCAGTGGAACATAACGTGTTGTATCCCCCAAACCTGCTCGCATCCAGAACTCTTTAAGACCATGTGAGTGAAGCACCCTCCAAAAATATAGAGCCACCACAAATACATCAGTATCCGATGACAATATTGTGACACGTGTGTTACCAGTCATCACAGCATTCACAGCATGCGGAATTAGACGCAGGTCAGCCTCTTCAATGTCCGCATCTAAATCTGACATAAATTCAACTGTACCCTGTCTAACAATTTGACATCTTAATGGAGAGTCTCCACTAATTCCACTTACAACTACATCACAAGTTGAAAAACGATTAGGTGACACGCTGATAATCTGTTCTCGAAGTAGTTGGTGCAATTTGGACTTGTTAGCAGATGATGCCAAAAGCTGTCCATGTCCACGGGGGGAGGGAGTATCTTCAGAAATGGAGCTCACTTCAATTGGTTGAACCTTGCAACGTCTGGCTCTCTCAGAGTCCTTCACAGAGTTCTCTAGGTAAGTGTCAAATACAAAAGTCAATTCTGGAGGCCTTAGATGCTAGGTTTCGAACGTAGTTGATAACATTATTTAATTGCACAGCTCACCAAAAGTATTCAGACACTTGTTGCATTATTTTCTAATACAGGCCATAACATCTACTAAATATGTAGAGTTGCAACATGCCCAGGTCTTGGGATCGCTGTAATCCCTCTGGTGGCAGATTCTTTTTTTCGAGTTCAAGAAATAATGTGCTCTTGATAGGTTTTTGTCATGAGCTGTTCACTATCAAACAAATAGGACATTGGAATTAAGTCGTATTTCAAAAGTTCTTTCATATCATATTCTCTGACACGTGCTAGGTCTAATGTTTTTGTTGTGTTTTTTCATGGCTGCAGACTTCTTATTTTTATATATGATTCTGAAAGTCTTCAGATTATTCCTGTGTATTGTTGCCAATATATTTTGAGAATTGATAGCAAATCGTTGATAGCGAAAATCAGCATAGATTTCATCAGCTTTTTCCTTAACATTTAGCAAATCTTTCCTGATGTCTTCAGTCATTATTTGTTTATTCATAATGTTGTGTAGAATGGGTGATTGTGAGCAGAATGGGTTTTCATGGTTTTGAACATCATATCTCGCAGCTTACACTCAGTAGAGTAGGTTTTGGCAGGTGCGAATTCTGGGTGGAGAGTGAACTCATTTATGTTTGCCTTTACCCTACTTAATTCTCTGTGTACATTACATACTGCAAGCATCTCATGGTAGATGAGTTCCCATTCGGCGACAAATCGTTTCTTATGTGTGCTGCCAATTATTCCTGAGCTACTCTTCTGTGACCTGTTGATGGTTTGTTCCAAGCACATGTCAAGCCATACAGCATTAAACGTCCCTGGTGTGCGCTTAACTACAAATTTACCTGCCCTAAAATGCTCGTGTACATCTGTTTCAGGCAGTTTGCGCATGTCTTCCAGATACACAGAGCACCAACGTAGATAGTTAGTACAAACACAGCAAATAGTGGTAGTATCTTCTGAACGGTGTGTAGATGTAGACACCAATTCCCCTCACGATCAGCACTAAGGAGATCTTTCAAATGCGCTATCATTCTGATTACAGTTTCCCAATAACAGAAATTTTCGTTTTGTTTTCTGCTGTTAGACACATACTCATCAAAATCATGCAACAAAGTAGGGCACTTACGTGTGAAATTTTGCAAACATTTTTGGCTTAATTCATGCTCTTGGTTAGATACACTGCTCTGTAGAAGTTTTATTACTTCCAGTTCATCAATGTATTTATTAACACCGTACAATGAGAAAAAATCACACCATTGGAGTATCTCCAAAGCTTCTCCCTGTAAAAGCATTCCTCTCACAGATCTTGCATACTGGCGGCCAGTGAGAACAGCTTCAACAACATTTACTCCAAATACTGAACTTTCTGTCCATATAGTCTCAACTCCACTACCTCGTAAGTATTTTCCCAAGCAGCTCAATATGATTTTGATCATGTGAAAGGAGCCAAGACAGATAACAAGTCCTTCAAACTGCTCTGGCCTATGTAGTTTTATTGCACGAGCAATGCAGTACACACCTTCATCACATGCAACAGGTAGGTATTTCTGATCAAGCTGTTCAAGGACATTAAGAAAGTTGTTCATAGCTGTATATACTGTTGTATGATCAGTCACTGGGTGAGGAATAACAGGAATGAAGCCTACAACCTGTTCCTTTAGGTTGGAGGTAGATAAGATAGAATGAAATGCACTCCATGGGGGCATATTCTGTGTTTCACCAGAAGAATTGACTTTTCCTTTATCTGTTTCAGAAAAGTCTAACTGGGACAATGAATATGCGGCTTCTTTCTTTTGAATAGCTTCATATTCATTTGTGTCCATTGAATAAAGCTGCTGGACAACCTTGTAATCATCTGGAAGGATAGGGCTCTTTGCTGGTTTGATGTACTCTGCCAGTTGTTGACAAAGTAGTTCTGGACGAAAACACGAGATCCATGCATTATCCCACTTTTTTAGTTTGCATGGTTTATTGGCAGGTTGTGGTGGCTTATCTTGAAAAAGCACAGATACGGTGTCATGGCTCCCACCGATTTCTGAAAGTGTGGCCTCCTCGTGGTCAAAATTATCAAAGTCAGCTGTGGTGTACATGGAAGGGATCAAAGTGGCTTGGCAGGGGAACATCATTCTTACTTCTCTCTACAGTAAACTTGGCCATGTCATTGTGGTATCGGAGGATTTCATTATAGCTGACACTAATGCCAAAATGGTTGAACACTGTTAATAGGGTCTTACTTTTACACGCTTCGTGTCATGCCTGGGCATTCATAATTTAAAGTGGCGTTCTCTTTGCGTCCATTATGTATAATAAAGAACATCATTTGATACAATGTGAGAAAGTCAGGCCCGTTAGATGGACGGGACCACGTGAAGCAAAACCGCTATCAAGTGGTGACTCCTGTGGCTGACGGTGGTCTGGAAGTCGAGTCTGTTTTAGCAGGGGTTGAGGTGTTCATGAATCAAACGCCTGCTGACTGGTGAAAGGTCTGAAAATATAAAACAGATTATGTTATGAATTAATCCTGAAATCTCCACCAGAATGTCATGCGGTGGAAGTGTAAAGACTCAAGAACGATTTCTAATATTTATTTCCAGCCCAGATTACAAGAATACATTGGGTTATATATACTCATAGAACTCCGTTCCTGTGCAGACTATTCCAGCACTCAGTCATACTAGTAGACTGTAGTAGGTTACCGTGTATGCTGAGTGCTAGATCAGTGGAAATGTTATATCACTTCATGTCAAACTGTACCCTGTCTAACAATTTGACATCTCAATGGAGAGTCTCCACTAATTCCACTTACAATTACATCACAAGTTGAAAACGATTAGGTGATACGCTGATTATCTGTTCTCGAAGTAGTTGCTGCAATTTGGACTTGTTAGCAGATGATGACCAAAAAAGCTGTCCATGTCCACAGGGAGGGAGTATCTTCAGAAATGGAGCTCACTTCAATTGGTTGAACCTTGCAACGTCTGGCTCTCTCAGAGTCCTTCACAGAGTTCTCTAGGTAAGTGTCAAATACAAAGTCAATTCTGGAGGCATTAGGTGCTAGGTTTCGAACGTAGTTGATGACATTATTGCACAGCTCACCAAAAGTCTTCAGACGCTTGTTGCATATTTTTCTAATACAGGCCATAACATCTACTAAATATGTAGAGTTGGAACATGCCCAGGTCTTGGGATCACTGTAATCCTCTGGAGACAGATTCTTTTCAAGTTCAAGAAATAATGTGCTCTTGATAGGCTTTGTCATGAGCTGTTCACTATCAAACAAATAGGACGTTGGAATTAAGTCGTATTTCAAAAAGTTCTTTCATATCATATTCTCTGACACGTGCTAGGTCTAATGTTTTTTGTGCAATGGCATATTCTTTTTGCTTATATCATGTTTTTTCATGGCTGCAGACTTCTTATTTTTATATATGATTCTGAAAGTCTTCAGATTATTCCTGTGTATTGTTGCCAATATATTTTGAGAATTGATAGCAAATCGTTGATAGCGAAAATCAGCATAGATTTCATCAGCTTTTTCCTTAACATTTAGCAAATCTTTCCTGATGTCTTCAGTCATTATTTGTTTATTCATAATGTTGTGTAGAATGGGTGATGGTGAGCAGAATGGGTTTTCATGGGCTTTGATTATGGACATTATATCTCGCAGCTTACACTCAGTAGAGTAGGTTTTGGCAGGTGCGAATTCTGGGTGGAGAGTGAGCTCATTTATGTTTGCCTTTACCCCACTTAATTCTCTGTGTACATTACATACTGCAAGCATCTCATGGTAGATGAGTTCCCATTCGGCGACAAATCGTTTCTTATGTGTGCTGCCAATTATTCCTGAGCTACTCTTCTGTGATCTGTTGATGGTTTGTTCCAAGCACATGTCAAGCCCTACAGCATTAAACGTCCCTGGTGTGCGTTTAACTACAAATTTACCTGCCATAAAATGCTCATGTACATCTGGCGCTGTTTCAGGCAGTTTGCGCATGTCTTCCAGATACACAGAGCACCAACGTAGATAGTTAGTACAATCAAACACAGCAAATAGTGGTAGTATCTTCTGAACAGTGTGTAGATGTAGACACCAATTCCCCTCACGATCAGCTCTAATGAGATCTTTCAAATGCGCTATCATTTTGATAACAGTTTCCCAATAACAGAAATTTTCGCTTTGTTTTCTGTTGTTAGACACATACTCATCAAAATCATGCAACAAAGTAGGGCACTTACGTGTGAAATTTTGCAAACATTTTTGGCTTAATTCATGCTCTTGGTTAGATACACTGCTCTGTAGAAGTTTTATTACTTCCAGTTCATCAATGTATTTATTAACACCGTACAATGAGAAAAAATCACACCATTGGAGTATCTCCAAAGCTTCTCCCTGTAAAAGCATTCCTCTCACAGATCTTGCATACTGGCGGCCAGTGAGAACGGCTTCAACTACGTTTACTCCAAATACTGAACTTTCTGTCCATATATTCTCCGCTCCACTACCTCTCAAGTATTTTCCCAAGAAACTCAGCACTATTTTGATCATGTGGAATGAACCTAAACAGATTACAATCCTTTCAAACTGTTCTGGTCGATGCAGTTTTATTGCACGGGCAATGCAATAGACTCCTTCATCACATGCAACAGGTAGGTAGACCTGATCCAGCTGATCAAGAGCATTACTAAAGTTCTCCATAGCTGTATACACAGTTTGATGATCAGTCACCGGGTGAGGTAAGACAGGTATGAAACCTACAATCTGTTCGTTCAGGCGTGATGTAGTTACAATAGAACTAAATGCACTTTAAGATGGCATAATTTGTTTGTCACTAGTAGCGTTCACTCTCCCTTGATCTGTCTCAGACAAATCTAACCGGGACAATGAATATGCAACTTCTTTTATGTAAATTGCTTCATATTCGTCAGTACCCATTGAATATAATTGTTGGTCAACTTTGTAATCATTTGGAAGGGCAGCATGTTTGGCTGGCTTAATGTACTCAGTCAGTTGTTGACAAGGTAGCTCAGGACGAAATACACGAGATCCATGCATTATCCTACTTTTAGAAATGCATGGTTTATTTACAGGTTGTGGTGGCTTATCTTGAAAAAGCACAGATACGGTGTCATGGCTCCCACCGATTTCTGAAAGTGTGGCCTCCTCGTGGTCAAAATTATCAAAGTCAGCTGTGGTGTACATGGAAGGATCAAAGTGGCTTGGCAGGGGAACATCATTCTTACTTCTCTCTACAGTAAACTTGGCCATGTCATTGTGGTATCGGAGGATTTCATTATAGCTGACACTAATGCCAAAATGGTTGAACACTGTTAATAGGGTCTTACTTTTACACGCTTCGTGTCATGCCTGGGCATTCATAATTTAAAGTGGCGTTCTCTTGCGTCCATTATGTATAATAAAGAACACCATTTGATACAATGTCATTATTTTCCTGTGTTTGGCAGCTGAATACTGTGTTTCCATTCCATCTTCATCTGCATCGTCTTCATCAATATTGGGTATTGAATGAAAGCAACTTTCTTTAAAGTTGAAAAGCACTGCAAAAAAGTGCAGTACAGCTTCAGGAGTTATGATGTTCTTCCATGCGTTTTCTAATTCTGAAGCATCACAAAATTTACCTTGGAGCCCAAACTTTGCTTTTAGGAAGGAGGTTCGTTCTCAAGACGTTTACACATTCACCTATTGGGTCTGATGACCTAATTGTTTCCACTATGTTGTCATTTACTACTGACGCCATGTAAATTATTTCAGATTTGTTTTTCTTTGCTGGACATGAAAATGAAAATATATCACATAATATTACTTTGGGTTCTTTATTTGTAATTTTATCTTCATTAAGGGGAGCATTGGCACGGTCACGAAGGTCACTCATGGCATAACCTTCACCTCTCATTAGTCCAAGGTGAATCTCTTCAAGTAACGTATTTATTGTTCTATTCTTTTGAGTGTCTCTATGTTTCTGACCATCTTTTGCTATCTCGCGGCGACTATATCTTTTGATATAATTATTGCAGCAATCAGGATGACAATATAAGTCAGCTCTAAACACGCTACCTACATCTTGCAAGTCGCAGGTTCGTACATATATACATGATCTTGAAAGTATGAGGCTGCTTGTAGGAACTGCTCTGCTCTTTGATTTTCAGAAATCCTATACTTGACATAATTCCCATTGTGTTTCAGATTTTCACATACGACGCAAGGTGTTTTGTATATGTTAATGTTTATACTGGCAGGAGTGCGAGAAGCTGATAGTGAACGTGCTCTAGTTTTATTTGCGAAGGTAGAATCGAAATCTGAAGGACCTTTTTTAAGTGATGAACATTTACGTTTTGCTATATCGTCTATGGATTGTTGAAGTGTATATTTCTTATAGCAATCATTAGTGACATGATACACGAATTCTTCCTTTTCTACTTTCTTTAAACGCTTACTGATTTTATCATTTCATATGTTCGAGGCCTCTAAAATTCGTTTGCGTCCATGTTCAGATGTTGTTGGTCGTTTGTGACCATAATCTTGGCAAATAATACATTTATAAATATCAATATTTTGATTGTCAGCACTGTCTACCAAGTCTTTGCGGCTTAATCTACTAAGTAAGACTTTTCTGTTTCTCCATTCTGCAATCACGGCATAATTATTGCAGCATTTAATTATTTTGTTACCCTAAAATAGCATACACACAAAAACATTTGAACTTATGTCACAATCATGTAAATGAAGTTCATTGTTCAGAAATATACATATTAAACCAATGGGACAGTTTAGTGAGCATAGAAGTGCACCTATTTATAAATTCTCATCATTTATAGTGACAGAACAGATTTAATAAACGATTGAAAGTAATTGCAATAACAATGTCCCTATTAATATTACAGTCAGTGTAGTGTCCAGATAGCAAAGTTTTACTGTACAGGTTATGATCTTGTTGTCCACAGCGTAAACTTATATTGATTTTCCAAATACCTAACAACCTTCATATATATTAACATTATTCTATACTGGGTTTATATTGACATTTTTATTGGTGTATTTTCACGTTCATGTTATCTAGTACACTGGAAAGTACTATTTATGACAATATTTTGACGTATCATTAGTCACCGTTTTTAAATTTCACACAGCTTGTGTCTATGTACCATTGTCTACAAATGATTAGTGCGGTGGCATATGAGACTCATTTTACATTTTTGTGCACCAAATATATAAAATTACAAAATAGATAAATATTACTTAGAAGTGGTGAATATTGGTTTAGTAAATTAGTTTTGAACATGCTGTGTGCGATACATGACTGATATGTGTTGAGTATCACGTAAAGTGATAAAAACATAAATTTCTAGAGGTTAGAGTATGATTACCAACATATTTAAATGCTACCAAATGACAAGATAATACCATTATATGACTGTTCATATTGTTTGACTGGTTTCTGAATAGGCTAGTGCATTAGAGTATCAAAATGTTATTTACATGATTTATTTTCAAAATGTATATAAGGATTTCACTTTTTTGCAATCTATCAAAATTATTTTTACAGAAATTTAGTGGCCATCTTGAGATTTTTCATTTACTATAGTTCCTTTCTCAAGTTGATCAATGCCTTTAACTTGTTTTCTAAAATAAACAAAATTTAAACATCAAAATCATTCATCTAAGTGGTATGAGATTGAAAAAATAGGACTTACAGCGATTTTCTTGATTTTGGGGTTGACGGCCGCCATCTTGGATTTCTCCATAGTAAGAGGGGTAAATCACTTCAATTCAAATTTCTTTTATGCATTACCTATTATCCTTTCAGAAAATTACCTAACATGATCAAATCAATGATAAAATCTTGTAATATAATAAATGATATGTCCTCCATATGTGATATTTACTCAAATTTTGACACATTTTGGCGGCCATCTTGAAATATTTAATTTTGGTACTTCATTTTTTTTTACTGTTTTAATTACCATAACCTTTATTGTCCATGAAAACTTAACTTTAGATAGTGAAATAAAAAAAATAATTGGTATAATAATGATTTTGTTGTAGGTTTCTTCAAAATGGCTGAAATTTTGGCCATCTTGAATTTCTCCCTTAGTGCCGGGGTAGGAAAAGTCTACTTTGATGATTTTATCGCACAAACATGTTTTGAACATGGAAGTGAAAATAAATTCTCTGGACAAGATTTGCACACAGAATCGACCCCAGCTGCTGGGTTATTTTGGGGAAGGTAAACCCCCAAACCCCGTTTTTTTATTTCAAAAGGCTGAGGGGCTACCCACTGGACGCTTCCCCGGACACCCTCAACTAAACCTTAACTCCGGGGGGCAAAGCCCCCACACACCCCACCGGGAGTTACATGTTTATGTTGGGTCGACCACCTTAGTAGTAGCAGAGACAAGCTTTTGAACAAGCTATTCGTATAAGATGCACACAATTTCTAATTTCAAAGAGGCATAACTCCCATAAAAGTTTGAGAATCAAAATTCCTGTCAATATGCACATTTACATATGATGTTCTTGCTATATATCAAGTTTCATTGCTGTATGTTGAGTCGTTTGGAGGAGTAGCGCAGACAAGCTTTTACTACGGACGGACGGATGGACGGACAGACGGACGGACGGATGGACGGGACGGACGGACGGGAGTGACCTGGTTCCCCTAGACCTGCTCTGCCGCTGGCGACGCAGGTAAAAAAAGGGTTTTTGATTTGCTTTTAATTTTATTATACTGGCGTTTTTATTCATTACACGTAATATTTTTATAAAAAAAAATCTTGTCCAGTAACATATTAAACGATAAATTTGTATGAGAAAACAGCGCTACAAACGGGTGATATAAATAGACCACCCCCCATTATAGAGCACCAGCACTTGCCAGGGAATGAGTAATGATTCACCCGTTTATTTCCAATCTCATAAGTTGTATTAAGCGTTGTCTCTAGCCAAGCGCATAATCGTCAATAGTTGCAATAGTAAATAAAATAATAACTTGGATACCCAGCTTGTTCATTATACTTAGATTGGACCTACATCCTTTCTAATTAACTTGATAATAAACACTCAATATAAGTAACCTTCCCGATAATCATAACAAATCAAAAAGACACTTCTACTCCGTTTTACCACATCACAGTAACAATCTGGCCAGAAGTGGGACGTATTCTTCATGCACGCCGGTCACCCACGCACTCGCTCACATCCCCCCCTATGTTACAGCGCGACTCATTGTAGCATGGTCTCTTAAGAGTATCAAAAAAGCCCCTTTTATATAAGTTGCACTGGACTAGGTTTGTTCTCCTTGGCTACACACACCTTGTTAAGCTCTTCTTGTTGTTATACTTATTATGGCCACTGTAGGATTAGGGGAACAGTACTCTCTTGTACTGATTCTGAGCCGAATAGCGGCAGTTCTCTCTTAGAGGCTGGATGGGCAGCAAGTAGGGTTGTCGACCTATTCCTCGGAATAGGCCCTCATTCACTTGTTTCTCAAGGTTGGCCGGTGGCCTTCCTTCCTCTCGTAGTTGACCTGCGTGATCGTGTGTAGGGGACGCCTGAAGCACGAGCGTGTCAGCACTGGTGCGAAGTCCTCCCCGATGCGGAGGCCTCTCGTGAAACCCAGGGGTGAACACCGTCTTGGTAGTAGGTAACCGGAACCTAGGCGGGGCGCACGTGGAGAGCTATACACAACGAGGAGTCAGTTAGAGAACCGCAAGACCTCCCTGGGGCCGGTAGTGGGCTTTGCCCGCGAACGCCACCTCGGGGCCGACGCAGTCAAGAAGTAGGCGGTGATCGGACAAGGCCGACAATAGCGTATATTGTCAATTTCTTCACAGATTGGTGCCGTGACCAGGATCTCACGAGAGTACACGCAAGAACAGGGCAGCCTGAACGGGCGCCCCTGGGGGTTACCAACGGCATAGGGCCCACTCGATGGGTACCTCTCGTTGGAACCGTGCTCTGAGGTCGTAGCCATGGCGGAAGCATCCAAGACGAGCCCAAGCGGGCTCCTGTTGCAGTCCATGAAAGGCTGGTTGGGCCTGAATCAACCACAGTTCTTCGGAGAAGAGGACTCTCGCACCGCAGCAGAACTGCAAAGAGCGCAGTCGCTACGTGCGGCTGGGCGAGCCGAACACCTGAGTGGCGTGTGGGCCGATGGGGTAACCGTTGGTCAGCGTCAACGTGACGAAGATCAAGGCACAGGGGACGGGCGACCGTCTCAACGAGTGACGCGGAGCACCTCCAACGTGACCATGCAGTGGAAGGGACTCACCGGGGGAGTGGAGATCGTGGAATCCACGACTTTGCGTCCTCCCGGCTCCCTTACCCCGTTGGCTGCATTGGGGGACGAGCCCGCTCTAGTTGAACCGACACCCCAGGGTGGAGGAGCTCGACTTCTACCAGACGTGTCAGTCACGAGGGAAAGTTCGCGCGAGGAGTCGGAGATGGCAAGAGGCGGCGAGAATTCGCCCCCTGGAAACACCCGGGACATTACTTTATCCAGTATGGACTGGGAGAACGAGTTCGACGTAAAGGAAGAACGGCTGGACGCGTCGGATGGGGGAGGATCGTTGTCAGGGGAACACAAGCACTCACGGGTGCGTCACCCGTTGGACACGACCCCCGATGACGTCAAGAGAAAAGGGAAACGTGACTCTCCCGTGACTATTGACGGGGGAGCGCGCAGCAAGACTGGAAAGTCGATGGGCGTGACAGAGGGTGCGACTGCCCAAACGAACCGGGTCGATGGCGAGAGGGACAGTAAGGAGGACTCAAGAAAAGAGAATTCTCTAAGCAGTGATCATGTGGTCAAGCTTAGGATGTTTCGTGGGCCAGCCCCGGTAGAAAAGAAGAAAGGCCGCAAGCCTGTACAGGAACAATGGGTAATGACCAGTCGTCTTAAACCTGTCTTTAAGTCAGGGAGGGGCGTGTGTTAACCATACAAGACACTTCCGCTCAGCGGATCCTCACACGTAGGAGCGAAATTCACTGAGTACTGGAGTGGCAACTATTAAGATAGACATAGTGGGATGTTAACCCTGTTTTAA
>JAGTTF010003948.1:0-11652 GCA_019095985.1 Streblospio benedicti | reverse complement strand
CTAGCATTAATGTTAATTTCGAAGCATTAAAACTACCAAAAAGTGTGATTTGTATGCTTCAATCTAGAGACATGTGGTCCGATTACGCCGGTGCTGTTCAAAAGTTGATATAACTAAAAAAGTAGGCGTGGTTCCGATTATTTACTGATTATAGATATGGTAAAAAATTAAGCTCATACCCAATAGGTTGTCAAACCAGTTATTTTATTTAAATATTTTTGAATAGTTAGTGCACATGGTCAGTTATAAGACGGCCATGTATCAAATAGAATAGTGCTAGACTGCACAGGATTTCAAGGGGTAGGTCTCATCTATGGCTGCCAGAGCTCTGGGAGGTGGTTATGCCCATATGAATTTTGTCCTCAGCAACTGGAAATGAAATACTTGTTGAAGAAAAATAAGATTATTGGCCAACACTCAAAGCTAAGCAGGGTAGAGGGGGGCTGGTTATTACATTGTTAATAGATCTTTACAATTGAGCATTTGTTTAGTGGTCTGAGACCTTTATAGGCCTTCATATGTGGTGTATGACATGTCCAGTAAATTGGTTTTTTTGTCACATTAAAGTTATTTAAACACAATATGTGCTATTTTCCTTGAAAACACTCTTTTCATTGCGAATCACAAAGTAGGCTTTTTTGTAATAAAAATTTATTATTTTTATCAGCTATTTTTATGTCATCCAGCAGCATAACTATAAGCAGTTGCTGATTTTCATGTTTGGCTCCTGTTGTCGTGTCCGGCACACCACATAATCCAAGAAAAACATCCTACATCAATCAGTGAATTCATGATGTAAAATGGGAGGACAATGAATCCGACCCCTGTGTAAAAGACCTCAAATGGATCTTTTTGTAGACTCTAGAGGAGTCAATATTAGGTATATTCCAACTCAAAATTGTATGTTTATACGGTCTGTAAATAATGAAGAAATAGGCTAAAGGATATTTACAAACAACACTTTTACCTTTGCTGCAAGTGGCCTAGAAAAAGTACAGTTTGGGGAGAAAAACACTCAAATAATATTTTTCTAAAAGAGAGCTGCTGTTGGACTAGAATGAATTTTTGTATCATTTTCTGGTGATTTTATTTAAAGTTTATATACTAAACTAGCATTAATGTTAATTTTGAAGCATTAAACTACCAAAAGTGTGATTTCCAGGCGTTCCAACGTAAGACATTTATAGAACTTATTGCATATTTTAGTAAGCCTATAACTTTTTAAATGCATGAATATGCAAAAGAAATAAAAATTTAAGTGGCATAACATGAATTGGACATGTTTGCAGACATCATAGTATATAATTTAAGAAAATACAATATTCATCATTTCCCCTCATTAGGTTCAGACCAATTAAATCAATAAAAATCAGCAAAAAATTCGGTCCGATTACGCCGGTGTTGTTCAAAGTTGATATAACTAAAAAAGTAGGCGTGGTTCCGATTATTTACTGATTATAGATATGGTAAAAAATTAAGCATACCCAATAGGTGTCAAACCAGTTATTTTATTTTAAATATTTTTTGAATAGTTAGCACATGGTCGTTGCAAGACGGCCATGTCAGTCAGAATAGTGCTAGACTGCACAGATTAGTAGGTCTCATCTATGGCTGTTGTGAGCTCTGAGGTGGTTATGTCTATGAATTTTGTCTCACTTTGAAATTTGTTGAAGAAAAATAAGATTGGTTGGCCAACACTCAAAGCTGCCAGGATAGAGGGGGCTGGTTATTTCATTGTTAATAGATTTGCAATTGAGCATTTTATTTAGTGGTCTGAGACCCATAGGCCTAGATATGTTATAATAAATGAAAAGGGGCTTGGTTATTTTTTACTGATTATAGACATGGTAAAAAAAAAATAAGTATTTTTCCTTGAAAACCAATCATTTTCACCTGGAATCAGTGTTGGCTTTTGTACAAATGGTTATTTTTTATCCAGTCATTTATGCTATCCGTAGAATCAATTATAGCAGTTTGAGAGTGATTTTAAGGGGTATTTGTCTTCAATGGCTGCCAAAGCATAATGGGAAGGTGGATATGTCCATAATTTTTATCCTCATGCAAAAGGAAATTGAATATTCTACTGAAGAAAAACAAGTGAATTCTTGCCAACACTCAAAGCTAAGCACAGCTTGAGGGGGCCTAGTTATTAGCTGCTGTTTATAGAATCTCACAATTGAGTGGCTTCATTTCGTGGTCTGAGCCCCCTCAGCATTTGTCCTAAGGTCCCCAAGACCACCAAATCAATGTCAAAATGAAAGCCAAAGCCCGGTCCGAACACTTGCGCATGTGGCTTGTTGCTATGCACCAGAAAGTAGCTGGTTCCGATTATTTACATCAATACAAAATGAGCAAAAAATTCGGTCCGAACACGCCGGTGTTGTTCAAAGTTGATATAATCTAAAAAGTAGGCGTGGTTCCGATTATTTACTGATTATAGATATGGTAAAAAAATTAAGCTTATACCCAATAGGTGTCAAACCAGTTATTTTATTTAAATATTTTTGAATAGTTAGTGCACATGGTCAGTTATAAGACGGCCATGTATCAAATAGAATAGTGCTAGACTACAGAGGATTTCAAGGGGTAGGTCTCTTCTATGGCTGCCAGAGCTCTGGGAAGGTGGTTATGCCCATATGAATTTTCTCCTCAGCAACTGGAAATGAAATACTCTGTTGAAGAAAAATAAGATTATTGGCCAACACTCAAAGCTAAGCAGGGTAGAGGGGGGCTGGTTATTACATTGTTAATAGATCTTACAATTGAGCATTTGTTTGGTGGTCTGAGACCTTATAGGCCTTCATATGGGTATGACATGTCCAGTAATTCTAAGTGGCATTTGCATGATGACTTGACATGTTGCAGACATCATAAGTATATTTAAGCAAAATAAAATATTCATCATTTCCCCTCATTAGGTCTCAGACCACCAAATCAATACAAAATGAGCAAAAAAATTCGGTCCGAACACGCCGGTGCTGTTCAAAGTTGATATAACTAAAAAGTAGGCGTGGTTCCGATTATTTACTGATTATAGATATGGTAAAAAGATTAAGCTTATACCCAATAGGTGTCAAACCAGTTATTTTATTTAAATATTTTTGAATAGTTAGTGCACATGGTCAGTTATAAGACGGCCATGTATCAAATAGAATAGTGCTAGACTACAGAGGATTTCAAGGGTAGTTCTCTTCTATGCCTGCCAGAGCTCTGGGAGGTGGTTATGCCCATATGAATTTTCACCTCAGCAACTGGAAATGAAATACTCTGTTTAGAAAAAAATAAATTATCGACCAACTCAAAGCTAAGCAGGGTAGGGGGCTGGTTATTACATTGTTAATAGATCTTACAATTGAGCATTTGTTTAGTGGTCTGAGACAGCTGCGCTGCCCCCCCATATTGAGGCTGTGTTCTATGGTCCCATATTGATAATCCGTGTTTCAAAGGGGCTTTTGAAATCATACATACTGTTGGGCGTAATTCAATTTTCTTTAAGATGATATATCCACTTTTATCTATGGTATTTACATATTTTTCATTTCAAAAGGCTTTTCAGCATCAACTGGTTTTTGTTATCCCTGTGTTTAAATAAGGCCATGCCTTCATCTGATATAATGTTAATCTGTTTTAAATAGATTCTAATAATCCGGTTTTTAATGTTTTGCTGTTATGTCAAAAGTAAAATTTCGTCCTATTTTAGGAAGTATTTTAAAATGCATCATATCTCAACCCCCTTAAAATGACCCGTGAAAAAAAGTTACGGCCCTGGAATAGATTTTTTTATTTTATCTTGTTTAGTCTTCCAATTGCTCAAAGTGTAGGAGTTTGGCCAAAAGTCAACAAAAACTTTTTGATGATGCATTATATATAATACATCTTTTTCATTGTAAAATTACTGTAGACTTTGTAACTTCTTTTAGGCTATCTGTGTCATTAAATAAACATATTACCGTTATTATTTAGTGACACACTGTCTATGAGGATTTTCCAAAATACGTGCTATGAATTTAGCCCCCTCAAACCTATGTGAAAAAATTGGTAACCCCCCAAAGTTCATGTGATTGATGTTCCCCACACCCATGCCCAACAGTTAATGCATTCATTAGATTAACTAAAATCCTATTTGTGTATATCCATAATGTGAAAATTTTCTCATTCTTGTACAGAATCTCTAAAAACTAGAGGTAAATTTTATGTGAAAAAATCAAACCCCCCTCAAAATGTGTGAATAAATTATTAAACCCCCTCAAACATTGTGAAAACCCATGGCCCGTCCTAAACTCCTCCTACCCATATCAAAATACTGAATGACGATCCTAAGGCGTTCAGAATTTCGTTATCTTAATTCCTTCTTCCAACCATTACCATGGTGTTCAATCAATCTCCAAGGAATTTTGTGGTATAAATTGAGCTTGTGAAAATCAAGAGTTTTGAATGTTATAATATGATTTATTTTGGAAATAAAATTCGGATTTTCCATGATAAATCAGGGTTGTTATACTCGATTTTATAATGTCAATCGCAAAATTCGACTTTTATGACGTCTGATTTTATGACATATTCGACTTTTATGACATTTATTCTATTCGTATTTTCTCTAATCAGTAATGTCCACGTATTCTTCATTTTTTTTGATAAAATATCAGTGTTCAGACTGGTTGCATGGTGGGGACAAAATGGCTAATGATGAAAAACTGTGGGGTCATTTCAGACAAATTGCAACTAAAATGCACCCCATGAATGTTTTGAACAACCACGTTTTTCCTGTATTCAAATCTTCTGTAAAACACTACATCGATTAACGTTCCCTCATTCACCCCTGCTATTTTGTAGACCCATCTTGTCAAATCCGTTCTATTTTCAAACACAGTGAAACTTCCCCCAGACTTTTCATGAAATTTTAGAATGAGACACTATTCATAGTACATAAACATTCTTTTAAATGATGAAATAAAAAACTTTTCTTGCAAATTGAACTTTTTACACCTGTACTATCAATTTTTTTTGTTTAAACATCAATTAATTTATAAACAAGGGAGCTTCACATATGTATTTGTCATTGGTTGGAAAACGTTGTTCAGTATGACATGATTCTATGAATTCAGTGTCTATTCTAAAATCATGAGAAGTCTGGGGAAATTCCCCACTGCTTTTGAAAAATGGAATTAGGATTTGTGAAAAGTAGTTGGAATTTCTGTGAAACAGGGGAATCAGGGATAATTTGAACAAAACCCCAAATAAAATGACAAAAATAAGTGAAGCAACAGGATTAGTTATATTACTATTATAAACATCAAGTAAATAAGATTTTCATTAATACAGTGATTTTAAAAGATAACATAATTAATGTATCAATACAGACGACAATTCTTCTCTGCTTTTTACTTGTAAATATTCAAGTAATACCTTCCCACTGTTTATTCTAAAGTTGATTTGGCCAGAAAAAGTAGGCCTAGGATGCCAATTATTTACTGATTAACAGATATGGTAAAAAATTACAATAGGTGTCAAACCAGTTATTTTATTTAAATATTTTTAATAGTTAGTGCACATGGTCAGTTATAAGACGGCCATGTATCAAATAGAATAGTGCTAGACTGCACAGGATTTCAAGGGGTAGGTCTCATCTATGGCTGCCAGAGCTCTGGGGAGGTGGTTATGCCCATATGAATTTTCTCCTCAGCAACTGGAAATGAAATACACTCTGTTGAAGAAAAAATAAGATTATTGGCCAACACTAAAGCTAAGCAGGGTAGAGGGGGCTGGTTATTACATTGTTAATAGATCTTACAATTGAGCATTTGTTTAGTGGTCTGAGACCTTATAGGCCTTCATATGTGGTATGACATGTCCAGTAAATTGGTTATTTTGTCAAATTAAGTTATTTTCAAAAACAATATCCATAAAGTCCTTTGAAAAACACTCTTTTCATTGCGAATCAGTGTTGGCTTTTTGTACAAAATTTATTATTTTTTTATCCGGGGCCCTTTTTTATGGCCATCCAGTAGCATAACTATAGCAGCTGGGTTGATTTTTCATGCATTGTAATCTGTCAGTGTCCATGCACACTACATAATGCAAGAAAAAACATCCTACATCAATCAAAAGTGGTTCTATGATGTGACGAAATGGCGTGACAATGAACTGGGATCCCTCGTTCTAAATGACCGCCATATGGATCTTTAGACTTCTAGAGAGTCAATATTACTTATATTCCCCGCCCCGCCGTATGTTTGAATTGGGTCAGGCAATGAAGCTTATTCTATCCAAACAACACTTTACCATTGCATCTAGAAGAAAGTTCTATTTGGGAGTAAGGGAAATAATATTTTTCTCAAAAGCTGCTGCTGTTGACTAAATGAATTTAATGTTTTCATTTCTGTTTTAAAGATTTTTCTCTGATTCAATTTTAATTTTTATAAATTAAGTACATTTTTAGTGTAAAAAGCAAAATAAGGATTCATCATGACATTTGTTAGGTTATCCCACAACTTTGTCGCAATCAGCACATCTTTCCAAGGCAATCATGTTCAAAGTTGATATAACTAAAAAGTAGACTTTCCGATTATTTACTGATTTAACCATCAAAAAAAATTAAGAACCCAATAGGTGTCAAAACCAGTTATTTTATTTAAATATTTTTGAATAGTTAATGCATATGGTCAACATAAGACGGCCATGTATCAAATTGAATAGTGCTAGACTGCACAGGATTTGTGGGGTAGGTCTCATCTATGGCTGAAAGCCTCCTGGGAAGGTGGTTATGCCCATATGAAATTTGTCCTCAGCAACTGAAATGAAATACTTGTTGAAGAAAAAATAAGATTATTGGCCAACACTCAAAGCTAGGGTAGAGGGGCTGGTTATTACATTGTTAATAGATCTTACAATTGAGCATTTGTTTAGTGGTCTGAGACCTTATAGGCCTTCATATGTGGTATGACATGTCCAGTAAATTGGTTATTTTGTCACATTAAGTTATTCTCAAAAACACAATATTGCTATTTTTGAAAACACTCTTTTTTCATTGCGAATCAGTGTTGGCTTTTTGTACAAAAATTTATTATTTTTTTATCCGGGGCCATTTTTATGGCCATCCAGTAGCATAACTATAGCAGCTGGGTTGATTTTTCATGTTTCTGTCTGTTGTCAGTGTCCATGCACACTACATAATCCAAGAAAAACATCCTACATCAATCAAAAAATGTGAATCTATGATGTGACGAAAATGGCGTGACAATGAATCAAATCCCCTGTGTAAAAAGACCTCAAATGGATCTTTGTAGACTCTAGAGGAGTCAATATTAAATATTTTGAATAGTTAGTGCACATGGTCAGTTATAAGACGGCCATGTATCAAATAGAATAGTGCTAGACTGCACAGGATTTCAAGGGGTAGGTCTCATCTATGGCTGCCAGAGCTCTGGGAAGGTGGTTATGCCCATATGAATTTTGTCCTCAGCAACTGGAAATGAAATACTCTGTTGAAGAAAAAAATAAGATTATTGGCCAACACTCAAAGCTAAGCAGGGTAGAGGGGGGCTGGTTATTACATTGTTAATAGATCTTACAATTGAGCATTTGTTTAGTGGTCTGAGACCTTATAGGCCTTCATATGTGGTATGACATGTCCAGTAAATTGGTTATTTTGTCACATTAAGTTATTCTCAAACACAATATGTGCTATTTTCCTTGAAAAACACTCTTTTTCATTGCGAATCAGTGTTGGCTTTTTGTACAAAATTTATTATTTTTTTATCCGGGGCCATTTTTATGGCCATCCAGTAGCATAACTATAGCAGCTGGGTTGATTTTTCATGTTTCTGTCTGTTGTCAGTGTCCATGCACACTACATAATCCAAGAAAAAAACATCCTACATCAATCAAAAGTGAATCTATGATGTGACGAAAATGGCGTGACAATGAATCCGGACCCCTGTGTAAAAAGACCTCAAATGGATCTTTGTAGACTTCTAGAGGAGTCAATATTAGGTATATTCCACCCCAAAATTGTATGTTTGTATGGTGTGTAACAATGAAGAAATAGGCTAAAGGATATTTACAAACAACACTTTACCTTTGCTGCAAGTGGCCTAGAAAGTACAGTTTGGGAGAAAAAACACTCAAATAATATTTTTTCTAAAAGAGCTGCTGCTGTTGGACTAGAATGAATTTTGTATCATTTTCTGGTGATTTTATTTAAAAGTTTATATACTAAACTAGCATTAATGTTAATTTTGAAGCATTAAACTACCAAAAAGTGTGATTTCCAGGCGTTCAAACGTAAGACATGTTATAGAACTTATTGCACATTTTGTAAGCCTATAACTTTTAAATGCATGAATATGCAAAGAAATAAAATTCTAAGTGGCATAACATGAATTGGACATGTTGCAGACATCATAAGTATATATTTAAGAAAAATATAATATTCATCATTTCCCCTCATTAGGTCTCAGACCACCAAATCAATAAAAATCAGCAAAAAAAATTCGTCCGATTACGCGGTGCTGTTCAAAGTTGATATAACTAAAAGTAGGCGTGGTTCCGATTATTTACTGATTATAGATATGGTAAAAAAAATTAAGCTCATACCCAATAGGTGTCAAACCAGTTATTTTATTTAAATATTTTTGAATAGTTAGTGCACATGGTCAGTTATAAGACGGCCATGTATCAAATAGAATAGTGCTAGACTGCACAGGATTTCAAGGGGTAGGTCTCATCTATGGCTGCCAGAGCTCTGGGGAGGTGGTTATGCCCATATGAATTTTGTCCTCAGCAACTGGAAATGAAATACTCTGTTGAAGAAAAATAAGATTATTGGCCAACACTCAGAGGAAGGGTAGTGGGGGGTGGAGGAGGATTTAATGTGTTCTGGATCACACTTCGGTTTTAACCCGAGCAAGGTTAGTGGCAAAGCCGGTGGCAGACAGGATATTAGAGGGATCAATAAATTATGTACATTTTATGTGTGAGATGTGTATATCAAGATACTGACTTATATCATGACCAAACCCGGAAGAGAGGAAAATGGATGGAGGGTATATTCTATCCATGTATGCAATGCTTGTGTAAATATATAATGCTGCTGGTGTGAGGGAAGTTAATTATAGCATCAAACTGGAGGAGGATTTTCCTGGGCAATGGATCTTGTTCAATAACCCGATTTAATGTAGGAGTTAGATGATACAGCCTAGTAACATATAAATTATGTACATTTTTGCTGATCAGCCTTTTTGGTCTTTAGATCTTTTGGCTTGAATATAACTTTACACCCAAAATGTATCTCTTTGAGAGTTCTTGCAGGTATGCAATGCTTGTGTAAATGGTTTAAGTATGATTTAGAGATGTTAACAAACAAAGGCAGTCATATGAGGGCAAATATTGAACCATTCATGCTTACTAAGAATTAAGAAGAAGAAATTATGCATATGAATTTAGTGACACTTGTTGTACATGAGACATAGTTTGAATAATATAATATATAAAAACCGGTAATACAAATGATGTTAACATTTCCATAGCGGGTCAGCTCACAAACCCTGACGGATCAGCCCAGCAAACCATGGCGGAACAGCCGCTAGTAGTGTGTTACCTGACCCGGCTGTTGTGGAACTCTCCTCCATCTGGGCCAAGAGTCTACATCCGGGGGGCACCTGCTGTGGAGGCAAAGATTTTATGCTGAAGTGGTAGTTTTTTGTATTCTATACCCGAGTGACAGTTTGAAATGGCAAATTGATGGTTGGATATTAAAATACAAAATATCTGCCAAGAAGTGCCAGCATTTCGCCACTGAGCTTGCTCACACTAGTGTGTATTTTACAGCAAAAGCCGGCTAAGGCAGGTGTATGTTGCTACTAAATTTAAAAATAAATTAGACTGGTCTGCTGCTAGATCTTTAAGACAGTGCTCATTATTTTGCTAATCTGTTTGCATGAAATGTAAATACCAAGTGTAATTGTGATCGGCTGCTAAGGCTGGTCTGCTGCATGTAGTGATACCGTGTGTGGCGACTGCATGGCTGTTTAGTCACTTTAGTCTGGTTAGTGTACATGTATAAGTGCTGCATCTAGTGGAATTATTGCAAGGAAATCACAACATCTAGCTCTGTTATTTGTCAAATTCCTCAATCTGCCTTTTATTTACCTTGAAATCTAATAATGTGACTGCTTTATGCGGGCAGCGGTGGCAGCAAGCCCTGGAGCAGCTGACGCCGACGACGACGCCGACCTCTGTCCTCCATCCAGCCTCGACGCCGCGGCGCCGGCGGCCTCCACTGCCATCCCCGCCGCCACCGCCGCCCAAGCAAAAACAGTAGCTTGTAGTAAGTTTTGATAAGTTTTTTTACCGTGGTGACGACGACCAGGACACCCCGTTCCATTCATGTTTCTTGTTTTCATGAAGCTTTTTACTAATTTCAAAGTTGATATAACTAGAAAGTAGGCGTGGTTCCGATTATTTTCTGTGAGACACGTTAAGAAATGAAGCTTATAGCCAATAGGTGTCAAACCAGCAGTTATTTTATTTAGATATTTTTGACTAGTTAGTGCACATGGCCATGTATGAAATAGAATGGTGCTAGACTACAGAGGTAGCAGCTGATTTCAGGGGGTAGCAGCAGCTAGTCTCATCTATGGCTGCTGCTGCTGCTGCTGCTGCTGCTGCTGCCAGAGTTGCTCTGGGGGGAACTAGGTGCCCTGCTGCATATGAATTTTCTCCTCCTCAGCAGCAGCAGCAACTGGAAATGAAATAGCACTCTGTTGAAGAAAAATAAGATTATTGGCCAACACTCCATCCTACATCAATCAAAAGTGTGAATTCATGATGACGAAAATGGTGCGACAATGAATCTGACCCCTGTGTAAAAGACTAAATGGATCTTTGTAGACTTCTAGAGTTCAATATTAGGTATATTCCAATCTCCAAAATTGTATGTTTATGGTGGTGCGTAACAAATGAAAGAAATAGGTTAAAAGGATTACAAAACAACACTCCTTACCCTTTGCCGCAAGTGGCCTAGAAAGTACAGTTTGGGAGAAAAACACTCAAATAATATTTTTCAAAGCATTGCCGCCGTTGACCAGAATAAACATAGAATTTTGTATCATTTTCTGGTGATTTTATTTAAAGTTTATATACTAAACTAGCATTAATGTTACTTTTTGAAAGCATTAAACTACCAAAAGTGTGATTTTCAGGCGTTCAAACGTAAGACATGTTATAGAACTTATTGCACATTTGTGTTTTATAACTTTAAATGCATGAATATGCAAAAGAAATAAAATTGCTGGTATAACATGAATTGGACATGTTGCAGACATCATAAGTATATATTTAAGAAAAATACAATATTCATCATTTCCCTCATTAGGGTCTCAGACCAAATCAATAAAAACCAGCAAAAATTCGGGTCCGATTACCGGTGTTGTTCAAAGTTGATATAACTAAAAAGTAGGCGTGGTTCCGATTATTTTACTGATTATAGATATGGTAAAAAAATTAAGCTTCATACCCAATAGGTGTCAAACCAGTTATTTTATTTAAATATTTTTGAATAAGTTAGTGCACATGGCTTCAGTTATACATCTGGCCATAACAGAATAGTGCTAGACTGCACAGGATTTCAAGGGGTAGGTCTCATCTATGGCT
>JAGTTF010003933.1:0-24671 GCA_019095985.1 Streblospio benedicti | reverse complement strand
TTGATTCAAACTGATTTGATAATGACTCAAATTGATTAGATTACATTAAGATAATGAATGAATTACATAAGGTACCTTTTTGAATTTTCTTTAAATCCAGTAGTTGATGCTGAATTTCAAGAAAAGCTATGGGTGAATAAAACTCCAGGTTGGTGTAGGTAAAAACTATCCTTTTACCAAGTTTGCTGATATACTTGTGAATTTGACTTTCCACTGGATGAGTTGAGGAATGATCACAATTTGAATCAGTACACTTCATGAAAGTGATCAAGTAACTTGTGCAACACAGGGTTTAATCAGCATAATGTACTCTTTTCTGATTTTGTTGAGATCTTTATCTTTAATAATGTCCTTGATACCAGGATGGAAAAATGCATGGACTTGCCCATAATCACCATACGTTGTACCATTTTCTTGGCATTTGATTGCATGTGGCAGTGTTGAAAATCCATCATGTGATCCACTTAGCCACGACCGGTCCAAAAAATAAATGAACTTTTAGTAATTAATTAATTAATTAATTTTAAAAAGTACACGAACCGGTTCATCAAAACGTCTTCGACCTGTTGATTTTGGTGGAAAAAAATTAAAATATATTTACACAAATTTACGATATTTAGCAGAGTATCTCAACGTTTACACATAAACATACAATATAAAGCAAAAATGAAGTGTCCCATGGAATCACCGGATCTGAACAGCAGCAGTGCCAGTAATAAATTTGCAGAATTTATGTGGATGGCAGAGGAGGATGTTGAAGAATTTGATAAACGGTATGAACAAGAATTGTTAGAAGAGATAAGGCTATATCAAGCCATGGATGCTTTTGACGACCATGTTCAGACAGTGTATTATGCAGAGCAAGGATTGCAGCCACCAAGATCTCGGGGTGGTAGACACATATCTCACTACAGCCAGGGTGCTGCCGGAAATAGAAATGGGTTGAACAACTGTTATACCGACAACTGGAATACAGTTGATGATGACAAAATGTCGAGGCCCAGAGATAGCATTGTGATGAAAACTAGCTGCTGCATTTAAACTGTGATCTTTGCATTTGTTGCCAAAACTCTTTCATTTTGATATTTGCCATTGGTCAGTAGAGACTAGAGAAGTATTTCATATTCCTTAGTCGGGTACTTGTAGTTTGGATCATGTTTACATTTATAAAGTAACCTGAAGAAAATTTCAAAACTTAGTGTAAATTACACTTACAGTATTTGGAAATTTATCGTGCATTACATTGAAGAGCGGACAATTTCAATTTAAAGCTATGAAAATTTTTCATTTTTGTAACAGTATAAGTTTTATGACAGTTGCGTTTTGTTGAAGAGGATTATGATACTTGAATGTGTCAGTCACGAACACAGAACATGTGATAATTCAGTGCTGTATTATGTACGAGGATGAAAGGTTTTTTTATCTGTGTTCATTATCATATGTAGTATTACAAGATTGTAGATGCACAATTATAGGCTTTTGTCATTTTCTTGACATAAATTCAGTACCGGTAACTATCAGAAGCCTATTCGTACGAATATGAATGTTTGTCTTTGGAAAGAATTTGCAAATGATGAGCATGTGACAATGATTAAATTAAGAGCGCATAAAAGTATTTTCATACTTATGTCCCCGTTGAGATGTGATTGTGTGAATCATTTCTTGTGATATAAATAGGAGGATTATGAGCAGTTATATTATGGTGGATATTTTCTTCTAGTCATTTCTTTGTCTTTATAGCGTTAGCTTCTGGTAACTCAAAGATGGCAGTTTGAGTTGATTCATAGTTTCATTTGTACTTTTATCCCAATATTAAGCAATGTGCATGCTTTGCATCACTGTTGTGATATTAGTATACGTTTTTGTATCTCTTTGTAGCAATATTATTCCGTCTGTCACTTCTTGTGTCTTCAGCATTTATCAGTATTGAATTTTTAATGTGAGCATAAGTGTGAAAGTTTTTTCTACAGCTGATCAGAACTTGACTGCCTGGTCCGATGCAAACCTGACAAGCTATAATCAACTGTGCTGACACTGGTCATAGTGTCCATTACGGTCATCCATGATGGTGGATTGTTTTCACTTTGAATTTTGTACCATCCATTTGTTTCTATCGAA
Organism: Streblospio benedicti; assembly: GCA_019095985.1. Lineage (NCBI taxonomy): Eukaryota > Metazoa > Annelida > Polychaeta > Spionida > Spionidae > Streblospio > Streblospio benedicti. Next base: position 22,553 of record JAGTTF010003933.1, on the reverse strand, counting down.
GTTATAACAGTATATATAAGATGTGTTACAATGTATTATTGAGTTTTACAATTTCACTTAACACAATGCCGTGTTTAGTTTTGTTGATGTTTGAAAATATATTTTCAGTGATTTGTAAATAGGTTGATCAGATTTCTTTGTCACATGGATTGACTAATTTTGAGAAGGTCCATTTTAGCTTACTGTCTCAATATTTTCGGATATTTTTCCATGACCGAAATATTGAGACAGTAAGCTAAAATGGATTTTCTCAGTCAATCTCTATTTTCAGTGATAATTAGCATAATGATTTTTAAGCAATGATCGTAATGAATTCTGATTTGTTTTAGTGACTAGTGTAATTAATGAAATTGACAACCAATTCAAAAAAAAAGAGAAAGAAAAAAATCAATGCCTTTGAAGAGTTATTTTGACTAGTAACCTTGATAACTTTTGAAACAATCTTTCAGGGTTTTTAAATCATCGTCATTGGCAACCCTCCCTGGTGCTCTCAAAACCTTTTGCCGTCTTTCACTGATTTTATATGCGGCGTCTGTAAATGTACTGGATGGTTGGAGTTCTAGTACTGTTAGAAATTGATCAAACACAGTTGATTCATCATCTCTTCCTTTAATCAGAGCGTCTGCTTTTAGAACACTTCCTTACCTTCAATCAATTGCACAGTGTAGTGAAGGTCTCCCCACCCATTACACTGGCGCGTCTCTACACCAACAATTCAGCAAACATCATTGTATTGTCAGTTATATCACAGCTGCTGCATCTTGATGCTTCTCCCCCGCTTTACAAAATGATTTTCTTTTTCTTTGTTTTCGCAGTTGATAGTACGTTGGAAATCTGCAAGTGGAAATGAAATATGCATTAATTTTTTTTTATTAAAAATAAATACCAATAAGCCAATATTTCAATACAGCAATTACATTAAAAAGTTTGTGCCTAACAAATAAAATTAATTAATTTTCTAAATCTTACAATTTGTTTATCACAACATAATAGTAGTTTGAATTTGAGAAAAAACCCAAGAAACTAAATAAGCACAGACACAATCATTAGTTTTTGTTATTCATGTAAGAACATTATCACCAGTAGCGGTGAATGCAATCTGTTTTTGAGCTCACAGCTAAAATTAAATATTTTTAAATCATACATTATATATCTATATAAATATATTTTTCAAAGATTACATCAGATATATTGTCTGTAAATATACTTCAATCCATTTTAAAGTTCATCTTAAACACACACACATATATCCATATACACACATATACATACATATACATTATTTTCTGTAGCCTAGGTGTAAGCTCTTCAAACATCGGTGGGGAAATCCTTAGGAAATTGAAATAACTCTGTGGGTCGGCTATACGTAATTCGTCCATGAGATTGTCATAGTGGTCAAATTGTAGACGGCGCTTCACTGTGGACCACGGTCGAACATGCCATCTTCTGCGTCTTCTTTGGCCGCCTTCGCCTACGTGCTGGTCTTCCACTTCTTCTCATCGATCTTGCTGTGGCTGCTCAGCTGCCACAGCATGTTCCGGCTCATCATCTTCATGGTGTGAATCATTGAGAAACATGTCAATTGTATCTTCATGGTCACCATCATCAATTCTTACAATGTGTGCTACCAAGTGTGTGGCATAGGCTAATTGGGACTCCAACAGAGTTCTTATCAACATCAAATCATGGTTCATAAATGCCATACTTGCAATACAAATTTATAAATTTTAAATTGTTCACATATTCATAATTTTCAGTCTATACAATCTCCTCTCTTCCTGAGATCTGCCAGTCTGTTGGGACGAACTTCATGAGGCAGTTTATCAGGAAGTGTTACTCCTACAAGATGTTTGCTTCATGGGGAGCACAGATGCTCTACTGGGTTGTCAGCACTATGACCTGGAGCACAGTTGGACAAACACCAAACATCGAAGTTGTTTATCTCTCCACAAGCGACCTCGATACAAGAGAACTCTGCCAGATTTGTTGACCAATCAGGACGTCCATCAGATGTGATAATCATAGCTGCTTTTTCTGACTGGTGTTCCTGTATAATCTTTGAAATGTCATTGGCATGTGTTAAACTATTGCTGGAATGAAAGGGTGAAGATCTGTTGAATACATGCATCGTTCCAGTTCTTGGGTATTTCAAGTGGGTTCTTCCCAGCTTATCAGTTCTGGAATCTACTGTGCCATCATTTACCATATCATGCTTGTGTGGCATAGCAGGTGCACTGTTACTCTGTGTCAGCGCCATTATCATTGTTACACTCCTTGATCTTGATTTCCTGCCATTTGGTTTGGTTTCAAGCATCAAGTAACCTGATGGAATGATGTTGGAATCACTGAATGGGAAGTCATGATCTAGATAATTAGGTGAATTTTCAGACATAAAGTATTTGTGTATACCATTCTAATTTTCCTCCCGAACCTAGAACCTACAAGGCGTGTGGAATATAAATGACAAGCCATTCCCTCTTGTCTGACACTGCCAATTTATCAAAATTAATTCTCCGTCGCCGGTGACAGAAAATCAAACGTTCACGCTTGTAGAAAATTTTGACAAGTTTCGGTGAGCCTTTACACCACAATCATGCCAAAATTAAAAGAACCAGCGAGTGTCAAACGAAATGACTTCTCAATGATAAAAAGTTACCTCCAATGTTAATCCTTTCAGTCACTCGAAGTATCCGAAGAAATAATATTTGCTATCCAATCGTTTTGAAGTCGCTAACGCGAATGAGGAGATCACATGCGTGCACAGTGGTTTTATTGGACTCCGTGCATGCGCAGAGGGAGGCAGGTGCGACAATGTCGTAATATTTTAGTGTTTCCAAAGATTTGATGTAAGTTGGTACTAAAGCAATAGTAATCTAGAGGTGGTTTGAAGGGCTGTCACTAAGGATGTAGTTATATTTTTCTGCATAAAAATGTCATGAGTTTTAAACAATAAGATATTTACTTTTCAATCATATTTAGCAGCAATTTTCTTTTGTGCTATGATCCACTGATGAACCGAAAGTATGATGTTAAGTTATATACCATCTAAAATCATTTTCTTTGTAGAACACCTCCCCAACTTCAATGTTGCCTGTGATGACGAGTTACTGAGAGGGGAGGGGAGGGCGTTTGGTGGCTGGCTTCTTTTTAGTGGGTGGTGGAAGTCTTTCAGACGTCTGTTCAAATTTATAATTCTCATTTACTACAGTTGTCAATTTGACGTTTACGTTTTTCTACGTCGACATAACGCCTTCTATCAGACAGTCGTCTCAGACGTTTTAAATTAGCAATAATAGATCTGTAAAATACAATTTTGAAAATCAAAGAGGGAATATTCACATTTTGGGGAATATTCACATTACACAGCGGATCCTGAGAATTTTCAAATCCATCTAAGGACTTGCAAGGATCAACATTCCAGCCAGCCCTACAAATCTCATTTACCATCTCAAGGACATCAATCATTTTGTTCACAATTGGTCTGTTCCGTCCTGATTTATGAGAGTCACTGACATGCATGAATCTTTCTTTGATTTTGCTAACAATTTGTGTAGTTTTGCAAATTACTTGTGCTGCTGCAAATGTCTTATTTAGGCCTTGACTTGCAATGGATTGCTTAATAGTTGGATAGATATAAAGATTGCTACTGAGTCCCTACTCCCTAAATATTCATGACCTCAATGGGCACCCAAAGTTAGTAAGACAGCAGCAGATGCAGACAATTTCATGGATCTTGGCCATGTATTTGATGTTGATGCGCTGTGAAAGAATTTTGAATTTCTTAAACCTCGAATTAACATTCTCCACAACTATTCTGGATGATGATATTTCTCGCGCTGCTTGGCGATCTTCGTTGGAAAACTTACTGTCACTGGCAAGGTAAGGTGGACGAATCACTTCAATACCAGTCCCTTGTAAAAGATCCATTATCAAAAATCCTTTGTCGACCATGATTGCTTCTGAAGCATTCAAATGTTCCAACACTTAAATAATGTTCTTAAATAATTCCTTGTCGCTCACACATCCACCATACGTATCAGATATTGACGTTATCACCCCAGTGCTTGTACATCCAATCTGCACTTTAACGGTGTTGTCGTGCTTGTAATGCGACCACATTTGCCTCTCAGATGGCTTTTGACACTTAAATTCAGTTCCATCATAGATTTCTCTAAGATTTGGCCATTTTTCAAGTACTTTGGCAGTCATGTGTAGCTGGAGTTGGTCTAAGTCAGGGCATAATTTTAGAATCTTAAATTTTCTATACATTCTTTCAATCTAAAAATTAATTATATTTGAAACTTTGCCTGATGAAATGGAAAATTCTTGATCAATATTGATGTCAGTGGGATTTTGCCATAATTTGTACAGTACCAATAGAAATTGATTTGGATCCATGCTCAGAAACTCCTTTTTGGGGTCACGTTTATGATCCTCATTTGTGCAATCTTTCTCTTCACATCTAGCATACACATATTCATAAATGATCTTGAATAATTTGTATGTCTTTATACCAGTGCATCTTTTGATCTCTTTGTCGGAAGTGCCAGAAGTGTACATGCAAAGAGTCAATTATCTAATATTGAAACATGCCTAACTTTTGATTTTATTTAATCACAACTCAATATTAATATGATACTGTGAAATGAATAACAATTCCATTTTATTTAAGAGATTTCCCCAGAGGAGCAACCAATACTGCTTTATTGAATTTCAATTGCTAATAAAGATGTCTCATATCTTCAATTAATCAGTCTCCAACAATTACATGAAAAGGATACCCACAGGTGTCTCGAGTGTTGAACAATAATGTGTAGATTAAAAATATTCTTCTAACAAATTGTTGGGGTTCGCGTGGAGATGCTTGATCTGAAAAATTCACATAATAATTATTCCAATCAATCTCCTTGATTTGCTTCAACTCACGGACCCCGCATGTGAGCAAATAAATCATGTTCCAAATGACGGGGTCAATGTCATGCAAAAGATTTTGTAAATTGAAAGGCAACACTAATGCAGGATTTTTTTTTCAATTTTAGCACATTGTTTTTGAATATGCTCTTTATTTATGGTCTTGCACATATTCAACAATTCTGATGTGAACCCTCTTTTGTTATCGAGTTTGTTAGCATTACCTTTTTGTTCTTCAATATGAGATGGTCTTTGCTCATGCATCAAGATGTGTAATGACTCATAAACATTGTGATGTTTCCACGCACACAAAATGCCCTCTCTCTCAGATATCTTGTGACATACAATGTTTGTCCCAAAAAATCTATCAATTGCATCTTTAATAGCTTTGGTGTGTCTAGGTTCTGAATGGTCAAGCGAATTTTGCGCATACTCTGCACAATATTTGTCATAAAAATCTTTTAACAAAAAAGCCTTGCAAGTGTTCAATGACCTGAAAGTGTTTAGGTATTTTAGAAGAACATTATAAAATGCCTTTTCATTAAAATCTGTTAATGGTTGTAAATCATCAATTTGTTTTTCAAGACAGTCCAATATCAACATTGGCGTGTGCGAATCTTCAGAAATTTTCAAGTTCTCATGACATGATCGACATGCAACGCGAATCCTACATACATCAAGCTCAGTATTATGTGTGCCCCCCAGGAGTTGGGTTTAGTTGAGAGTGCCCGGGGAGCGTCTGGGGGGTAGGCCCTAGGCCTTATCAAATAAAAAATGGGGGGTTCGGGGTGTACCCTCCCCATAATAACATTGAGAAATAATTAAAAAATTGGTCATAACGTCCTCCTGCCTATGATACTGCTATCAACTATAGAGAGGTGGTCTTCTTATATTTTTAACACTAAATGTGCTTCCTGAACCTGTTTCATCATTCACCAGGGCACCTCTCACTTAATTTTAAAGCCAAATTTACACAAGCACGTGAGCGATATTAGGACCCTTATGGTCCTCTTGTTCATTTACTCCTATGCGCATAAAAATGGCTGCAGTGAGTGCAGATTGATATGCTCTCAAAATGAAACTTCTTTATATTCTCTGAAAATAAAAACGTAACACTAAAATAAATTGTGCACGATGATTCCTTATGCGGTTTTACATATAGTTATCTAGTTTTAAACATAATGGTACCACCGTTATACCCCAAACGAATGACTTGTACGACGAAGCTTTTGACAGCCAAAACGTGAAATGGTATAGGATGATGTGTCAATGTACTTGGCGAAGCCGAGTATGCGGTGCCGTTAGGTGCCGCGGGGGTGAGTGCGAGCGGGGGGACACCCCCCTCTCGCAAGTGGGTTTTTTTGGGATTTCCCACCAAAATTTTTGAAAATGTGACAAATTTTTTCTGACATCTAGAGCTACTGGTTGCTCACATATATATTGGTATATTATATTGCTTTTTTGCTTTACATATCCAACATTCAGTACACGAGACCCGCTTGCATGTCTTCTATGTATGTCACGGCAACACGGTATGCAGTATTCTTTATAAGGAAAATGCCCGTAGTAAAAATAAACATAACAATAACAAAGGTATCATAATGGTCGAAGATTCATGTTGCACACCTATATACAGGTTGAAAAACATAGATTCTGGATAACTATACATTATTACTGTGGTAGAATTCAGAAATGAGTAAACTCCATTTTTCTTGTATGCCGAAATATATGTGAACCACCAATAGCTACACTTTGATAAAATTAAAAAGATATATATATTTTTTTTAATTGGAAAAAAATGTATAATGGGAATCATTTTAGATTGGTTGACATTTATTAGACGTGTTATGCTCACGCCGTCTGTTCATGGCAAGTCATTCACACCCCTGTGGGAAATTCATACGTTCCTTGAACGTTTGCTGATCTAGTTTAATGTATTTAATGTGACTAATAAGCCCCCTACTGTTATAATTTGTGTTTAGAAAATTCCTCTATTAATGCTAGATAACTAACGTTGTTGTTAATGTACTGTATATACAATGACACTATTATCAATCAATCAATAACAACAATAATAATAAAAATATCCAAAGTTCTGGTATCGCACAGCTGACAGACACTGTAAAATTTACATGAAATCTGAACAAAAATAAACATCAGCCATATGCAATTTAGAATAGATGAGTCTTCAGTGAATTTTTTAAAATGTCAATATCCTCACACAACTGGATGTCACCTGGTAATTTATTCCACATGATGGGTGCAATGTTCCTAAAATTACCATCACCATAACTTAAGTTCCAGGGACTAACAATAACTTTTGACCATTTACGTCCTTACGTGTGACTGATATCATCAGTCTATTCTTGCACAATTCAAAAAATCCAATTTGAAGCCACGAATCCTTCCAATCTACAGAATTTCAGTTGTTTCCTCTATAATTTACTTACATTATGGTAATGCATAGGAAAATGTTTACGTAATTCCATTTTCACGTTGTTCACTTCCGTTTTCGTAGGGTATACACTGTATTCTTGTATTTATTTCACTGCATATGATAGTTTAAGTGTTTTTAATTTTGAACGTAGATATTATACATGTAATATATCATTAAAACAGAACAAATTATGAAGTCCTAAAGGTAGTAAACTTTATTGAAATCACGAATTTTTGCATCTTCAATGCTTTATCAAGTGAAACATTTTCATTGTCGTTATCTACCGGTTAAACCATGAGAATATGGTCTGGAAAAGTAATCTCTCCATTTGAGAAAAAGTTGGAAAAAAGTGGGAAATTTGAAGAGCCTGGTTGGGTAAGAATAATTTCATGACTTGAAAAAGTTGGATGTGATCTAGGTCTTACAAGTGAAATAAAATGGTTCGATTTAAAAAAACACATTTGTCATTGATTTTTCTTTACTTAGAATGTAGGACGACCATGTTTTTGGTAGGACTGAGTAACTAAGACGCCTATTTGTGGCTAGTTGACACCAAGTTAATTACACTTTTATGTACATATTTACTCGCCATTGACCTTTCTAAACACAGATCAGTGTTATAGAATAGTCTTTTGTTACATGTAAGTTAGAAATACACATACAGTACTTTCTTCATACCAACAGCTGTCGCAATTTACAATTATATACACAATAACTCTATTTCGACAACAACTGCTTGTCTTTTTCAACAGTGTGGAGTCATAATGCAAACACTATGACTCCAGGATTGCAAGTGTGATCTCCCATCCCTCCCCCTACCTATCTTTCCTCCTCCTTTCTCCACGCTCTTGAAAAAGACAAGCCGTTGTTGTCGAAATATTGAGTTACTGTATATATGTGTAAATTGTGACAGCTGTTGGTATGAAGAAAGTATAAGAAATAACCCGGCTACTGACTGTGTTTGTGTTTTCAGGGCTTCACCTACGACTACGTGTTTGACTGGAACATGCTGCGCGTCGGTTCGTCGAGTCGCACGCCCGGAGAAAGCGACCCCACGGCGGCAGGCGGACGCACCATGCAGGTCAGGGCCTTGGGGCGTGGATGGCCGCTATGGCAGAACTGTCAATTTAGGCTTGATGAAAATGTCAGACGTTGTCTCTGACAGAGACTGGAAAAATGCCAATTTCGTGCAAGTGTTCATTATGATGTAAACCAATCAGAATAATAAAAATTGCAATGTAGATGTGGGAAAAAATAGCGTTTCATTCCTACAATTTTTATTTTAATATTATTGTGTTTTTACAGCGGAACAGCTGGTGAAAATGATGGTCGGAAAAGAGAATTTTGAATTAAATTTTGTAAAATTTATTGCTGACAACAAGTTCATGGAATCATATTTTCTGTCAACTAAACAATGGTAATGAATATTAAAATGAAAAATTATAGGAATGAAACGCTTTTTTTCCACGTCTACATTGCAATTTTTATTATTCTGATTGGTTTACATCATAATGAACACTTGCATGAAAATGACATTTCTTCAGTCTCTGTCAGAGACAGAATCAAACATTTTGAACAATCCTAAATTGGTGATTAGGTCCCATGATTAGACCAGCAGTATTTTGATTTGCATACACATGGCTGGTCACTCAAGTGATACAGTAATGTTTATGCAAATAAAAAAATACAAATTTTGCTGTTCTGATCATGGGACATAATCTCCAAATTAGGAATGTTCAAAATGTCGGACTCCGATTCTCAAAGAGACTGAAAAAATGCCATTTTCATGCAAGTGCTCACTGTGATGTAAACCGTTAAGAACAACAAAAAATTGCAATGTAGATTTGGCAAAAAAAAACAGCATTTCATTCCTATAATTTTTATTTTCCCATTATTGTTGTTTTTATGTCGTAACTGCTGGAAAAATGTTGGTCAAAAAAGAGAATTTTGAATTAAATTTTGTAAAATTTATTAGCTAATTATTTTTTAATTAAATTTTGTAAAATTTATTAGCTAATTACTTTCGTGTTTGTCCTTATTGTTCAAAAGAAGGAAAATTATAGCATCCTGTGTTTCTTTAGTCATGATTATACACAGAATACTATAAGATACCAATAGAAACCAAACCTGTCATTTTTTGGCGAGACTTAATCGGGCCGAATGTGACAAGATAAGAATTTAAGGATTTTCATTCGGCCTGATGACTTTGTTGAGGCAACGAAAGTCTTGCCAAAAATGACAGGTTTTTTCCTATGGGCATCCTATAACATTCTGTAGTCCTTTATAGTTGTGTTTTTACTTCATAACTGCAGGTGAAATGTTGGTCAAAACTAAGAATTTTGAATTAAATTTTGTAAAATTTATTAGCTAATTTGCTGACAGCAAGTTCATGGAGTAACATTTTCTGTTATAACTAAAAATGGTAATGAATATTAGAATAAAAATCATAGGTTTGAAACGCTATTTTTTGCCAATTCTACATTGCAATTTTTATGATTCTGATTGGTTTGCATAATAGTGAACAGCATGAAAATGGCATTTTTTCAGTTTATATGAGAGACAAAGTCTGACATTTTCAACAAGACTAAATAGGGGATTTCATTTAAATGTTCACTATCATGTAAACCATTAAAAAAAAAATTAAAAATTGCAATGTAGATGTGGCAAAAAAAATAGCGTTTCATTCCTTTAATTTTTATTTTCTCATTATATTTGTGTTTTTACGTCATAACGGCTGGTGAAATGTTGGCCAAAATATAAAATTTTGAATTAAATTTTCTAAAATTTAGTAGCTGTTTACTTTTGAATTAATAAATTCCTCATGAGGTCATGAGATGTAAACTATTCTAGCCCTATTAAAAGTGCATATTTCTTTACTGAATTTACATGTGTATTTAGAAATGAATAATTTTTCTTATTTTTACCATCTGTTGGAATTATTATGTATTTATTTTTCGGCCATCCTTGTGATATGAAAACGAGGATATTCCATAGAGACTGGCTATTTTTATGGGCCCGTAAACTGTAAAACCTCGGATCTCGAGCACTTGTAAAATGTGTCTTCGTAAGTTTTGTCAAATGGACAGTATGGATGGATGATAAACGATGATGGGGTTAAAATAAGTTAAAATAAGTGGAAATCACTCTCCCATTTAGTCACTAGTCGGCTCGTCCAGAGAAATTGGGGAGGACTCGTGCTAAATTCAGTTCACTCGTTCTGCAAACGATTAACTGCTGAGCTAAAAGGTGTTTGTAACTGCTGCATCAAAACATGTTGGGCAGCTTGTCAGGACGAGTAACTCTTGGGCAGGACTAGTACCTTTTTAAACTTACTAGTCCTGCTGAAGAGTAACAAATGAAGCGTTAACTGGGAGACTGGTAAGCGATGTTTTTGGGCTTCATGCACTTGAGTAAGTTTTTGTCTAGTCAATTCAATTCCGCAACATCAGTAACATCTGTCTCCCGCCCCCAGCCTGGGGTAGCTGAGGGGACGTATATTCGAGGGATTAAATGATTGTCATATTCTGTGCTTGCGAGCGCGAGTAACGTTTGTCTAGTTGATGTTGAATTCACCCTCGGCTTGCGAGTAACGTCTCTCTCCTCTCCCCCAGCCTTCCTCGACGGCGCGGCCTCTGCACGGCGCCAGCGGCACCGGTCTCCACGGGCGCTCGTCTCAGCACGACACCCCGAGCCCGGGCGCCGGCGCAGCCATGGATTACTCCAACTCACGCATTCCACTGGGCGCTGGCGGCGGGGGAGTGTCGGCCGGACGCAGCAGAGACGCACTCGCCGCCGGACAGGTGAGTCACAACACGCAACGCTTATTAAAAGTGTTTAAAAGGTTTTTAATTTCACAATTTCAAAAAAAAATGCTTTTCATCTCTATAGAGACCTTTTCAATTTACAATAAAAAAATAGTTTTAAAATTTGACTATTTTTTTATTGTAAATTGAAAAGGTCTCTATAGAGATGAAAAGCGTTTTTTGTGAAATTGTGAAATTAAAAACTTTTAAAAACTTTTAATAAAAGATTTGGTTTACTTCAGTGGTAAGAATAGACAATCAAACATATTATGTGACCAACTACCACTTACCTGATACACAGAATATTAACAATACAACTCTTTTTTATTCGAATTTGCAAGATGTCTCATCTGGTCAAAATTTGATTTGGTCAGTGAAATGTTTGAGTTTTGTCTTGTCACAGATGAGCAGACTTTTTTTTAAGGGTTTGTATTTATTCTTTATTTATTTATTTATTTCGCCATATGTACAGAAATATTAATCATATAAAATTCATGCAATTTACAATAATCATAAAAACACAAAATGGTTAAAAACACATAAGTAGTATATAAATGGCTGGGGTTTATCTTATTGCGTCCATTTTTGTTTGAATAGAAATAAATTGTAACATTTTGTGACAATTTGTTACACTTTTTAAATGGCCTATTCTATTCCTTTGGTCTTATTACCTTTACTTGATTAATTTTCAATTTCTGTACATTTTGACTAAGAAATAGTTTGTAGTTTAGAAATAGTAGTAGGCTGGCTATTGGCATTTATACTCTTGATTCGCTTTTTTATGTTTGTGTTACTATTTCATTATCTTGTTTTTAAGTGTTAAACTGTTGCCGTGTTTTAGACTTCCAGCCAAGCTGTATGTATACTAATAAGCTATGTTTTCATGTTCGATTTCTTATTTTGTTTATTGTTAAATCATTTGTTGTTTGATTGTGCATTTATTTTTTATATAGGAGTCACGCTGAAGCTATTCTATAAGTGCGTTCCTACGTACTGTGGCAGTATGTAGTTTACGACACAAAACGAGTTATTTTTGAAGATGATCTAGATATTTAATGAATAAATAGTTTTTTTATTGTAAAAAAATTTGTCAAATAACCTTGTTTTTTTATGTTTGCAATTTGTTTGATTCTGGATATCACAGATGGTCTCATTATTGGTTGTTTGTCTTATTCTGTGGCTGGAGAATTAATTTGGAATTTTGAATTTAAAATATTTTATGCTATTTCTTGATTAATTATAAAAATTGTACTTCTCTTAAGAGGACACTTATTTTAATGAATTAAGAATAAATTGTTCCTCATAGTTGTTTTAAATTTTAAATTCCAAATTAAGTCTCCAGCCACAGAAAAAGAATTAATAACCAACAAGTATTTTTATGCCTTTTCTATATTGTGATAATTTTTATTCATGTGATTTGTTCCAAATCGAGTATAATTTAGTATTTTGGCGATGGCTTTTTTCAGCTTTTACAAGTTTACTGTTTATTTTTCTTTTTATAAAGTATCAGAAACCAATAAAGCCGTGACAGTTATGGGTTTCTGTAAGAATGAATATAAATAAAAAATTAACAATACTCTATAAAATTGCAGTCAAGTAATTTATTGAGAAAATACTTGAAAATCTTATACCATTTCATGACAATTCAGTGATCAAACTAGATGCAATTAAAAATTGCGAATCCCACAGGACCCAGAAAATGTTAATAGTTTTTTCTGGGACTCATTGTATTGGCCGTCGGACCCATTGCTTAAAAAAATGTGAGTCCTTGGCAACTCCTTGCAGCTAATATCTAGATTAACCACTGATAATCATGTGTGTGTTTAAATTATTTTATCCACAATTCTATCATTAAGAATATTTTCTCCACTTGTTCAAAGATAGATGGTTAAAAGATCCCTGCTGTGATCCCCCGAGCGTAGAGGTAAAGTCGCTAGAGCACGACAAACGGTGTGAATTGCAGCTGTAAATAAAGACCTTTACGTCTGATTGACAGAGAGCGTTGTTTTCTGCTGCCCACAGGTTGCCCCCGGCGACCGCGCGTCCCACTCTCGATCGTCCCTGCGCGGCCACCAGTCGGCGGCGCTGCCTCCCGGCGCCCGCGCTCAAGGCTACTCGGCGGGCGGCGTCCCGGGGGCAAACTCCGGGCGCCCGCTGCCCCCGCCCAGACACGACACAGCCGCCGGCAAGTACATGTAACCGCAGCAGTGAACCGCAGCCTGGGGGGAGGCACTCTGGGGGGCCCTCTGGGGGATTCCCTCTGGGGGATGGGGATTCCCTCTGGAGGATGTGCTTTGGGCGATTCCCGGTGCAGAAAAGTCGCTCTCACGGTGATGTGATATTAACATTTGACCAACCAGACTTTTGTAGCGACTTTCTGCAGTGAATTGGAGAGGGTTTTGTTATCCATATGAACCCAATAGAAGACAGACAGGAGTTTCAATAAAACAATCTTGCGTGAAATGATTTCCCCCGTTCGAGGTTAGTCAACTATTGATGCAGAAACCAAATATGAATAGCGGATAATCACCAGTGCACAGCGTGGCAACCTTCCAGTATTTTATTGTTTATTTGGTTCAGCAGGTTTTTATGTGAAACAAAAATGCCGCCGCCAAATAAGCGTTTATGTTGGTGGCTGGATGAGGAGTCAGTCTGCAGTCTTTTGGTGCCTGCCTCTATTTTAATGTGATAATGCAAGACTCGTCAAATATGATATTTTGCGGGTTTCTCCCCGAATCACGTGTGACTGTGGAGTGAGCGGTTGTGATTGACACCAACGCTCACTTTCTGTATGACTGTATTTTTATTTTCACTTGTAGTAGTTGGATGTTAATCGTACGTGTAACCAAGGCTTTTGAAAAATCAATGTATTTTATTGTTTGACGATTTAGATTTGAGAGGCAAGGAAATTTGAAGTGTACAATGGAGAATTTGTATCAGATGTCCTGTGAAATTTATTTGCATGAAATTGTAGAATGCAAAAAAAAACGTGTGCATGAAGAATTAGTATCGAGTGTAAAAGATTATTTGCTGCACAGGATTTTGGTTTAAGGTCTTCGGTTTTTAGATAAGAAGAGGACCCACGACACTTTACGCCTGTCTCGCTGTGAAAGTTGCTTGTCTCTTTTTTTAAACCTAAAATTGGGAAAACTTGTGTATGATAACTTTTATTTGTTGTTAAAACATTGTGTGGGAAATAACGTTGAAAATGCGATTTCCATATTTTCTTAAATTATTTTTTCAACGAATTCAAAATATATGCTGGTTGTTAAACTGGCACCGTCATTGAAACAGGAAGTAAAACCTTCAGGAGTTCTGAAGGTCACTGTGAACACTGTTAATTTGGTGACACGACAGTCTATTCGCTGACACAAGTCACATAGGGTAGAATGTCTATAAAGGGACATCGGAGCATCAGCCAAATGGTTAATGATCAACCTGGGCTGATAATGAACATACCGTGCACAGCCATCCAAAGCCCAGAAGCTCTTGGGTCCAAAAATTGCCAATTTAGGGGTTGATACATGAACGTGTAAGATAGGAATTTTGATGGTCTAGATTTTAAGACAATCCAAGTTTGTTGTGGAGGCCGTGGATGGTTGTACAGGGTTGGTACATGTGAATCAGTGTGAGGGTTTGCTCTGGAACAAGCATGTGTAGGTAATTGTATGGTGAAAAAGATGTATTAGTCATATCTGTCGATCCAAAACTGTAAACCCCAAAATTGTACATAAGCTGCTTGTCTTGTAACAGTTGTATTATTCATCATAATATGAGGAGTAGAAAAGTTGGCTGTAGGGCAGAGTCGTTTACCAGTTATGTGAACAATTCAAACTATAACCTGCAAATAAGAAAAATTTCAGTTTGGATTGAAATCAAAATAATAATTATTGTTGGTAAAAAACAAAATCTGGGTATTTTGATGGTTGACTTTTCTTTGTACTTTGTGAATGTACAACTATAGATTATGTAAGTTAGTAGTTTCATTTCAGTCAGAAAAAATGCATACAAGATGTTTTGAGATGTTTTAAGTGTCTTATTAAGATCGTCACCATGTGAACAAGGTGACGTCTGCTTTCGCTTGGCAATATAGCGTCAGTAACATGGTCAAGACAATGCCAACTTTTATTAGTAGTAGTGTTGAAACTATTTTAACTCAAACAATGAAATGTTGATATATTCAATGATATATTCAATTGTGAAACGATTTTGTGCATGAAATGTCTCGCCTGAAAATTGGTGTTTTCAAACTGTTGTAAGCCAAATTCATCGATTGTTTCCAAAAAGTATAGATTATTAGACTTTTCAAATCCTACTTCGGAACTAAAGTGCTTTGTGTAAACCTTCTTCTTTTGTGCATATATTTATAAAATGACAGGCTACTAATAATTAATTAGTTGTCTAAATGCAATGTGTGCTAAACAAAAGACCATAATCATGCTAAAAATGCACTCGCCTGGGATCTATTTACAAGGATTTAGGTCTGTTATAAGAGTATTCATCTGATTGTTTTGAAGTTTTCATAATAGTTGGCAGAGGATTTGAAAAGTGTCTAAAATTTTCCTTAGAGTACAGTATTTACTTTTGGAGATATTCCCTGGTTTTGATGAGGACTGTGAGGAAAATGACTGAAGTTTGTGTTGTGTGAGAATGTGGTGAAATGTGTGGTGCCACAAGTTTCTTACGCTTTTAGGCCAATCAACGTATTGAAGGACGATAAAGTGATCTTCTAATTTTCTTGTGCATGTGAAACTTGTCGTTGGTAAGAATCGCCATGTTATATGTGTGTAAAGTTTGAAAATAAAAAGAATTATTTTACACATGCATGATTAGAAATGCCAGACTTTTGTACTATATTTCACAATGATTTGTACCGACACTGAATGTAGTAAACCTGATTGTCAAGGTGTGAGTCACTTTTAACCAGTTCTGAAAGAGTTTTTCTTATATAGGAATAATAATGTCTGTATTTTGTACCATTAAAAACGAATGGTGGGTGCGTTTGTTTCTGACATATATGACCAATGGCCTCGTAGACGACGAGAAAGTGGAGAAATTACAAGTTCGTGTCCAAATTTAATGGGAGAACATGTCCTAATTTATTCATTTGATGGAAATATGCTATGATCGCTTTTCCTCAGAAATGACTCCACTGTCTGATGAATACGACTGAATGTTGATGATTCACAAGTAGAATATGGAGAAATTTTCTGTATTGTATTTTTCAAAAGTCAAATCAGCATGAAAGTCTCTGTGTACAGCAGAATTGTAAGTCAGTTGCCCATCAGATGCTGATGAAATGTAGCCACTGCTGTTAACAGGTAGTTTCCTTTGTGGGGTTGATAAGGTCAAGGAATGCAAGTCGATATTGTGGCGCTGTTTGTATCTATGTATATATTAATAAAACAATAATTTGATTTTTGTTTTTCTTTACCCTGCAAAGTTGTATTATTTTTTGGAATTTATTTCATATTTAGTTATTGATACTAATTTCATTTCACTACTTTTTGCCAGATAAAAACGCTTTTTTTCTAAGACACTTATTTACAGAAACTATTAGAAATGATTTTAAGTAAAATGCAGCACCTACACAAAAAGTTTCATGCTTTTAAGTATCCTAGAAAGATATGCACACTTACACAAATTTCACCATTTTCAAACTTAAAATGTGTACAATTTGACATCTGGAATTATTTGCCAATATCTTAACATGTAAAGAAATTGTAGATGGCTGGCATAGCTGGAACAACCATTTTCACAAGGATAAGGTACTTTATTATGTGGGAATATGCAGTAAAACTATAAAATTGAGTGTACCTGGTATGGAGCATTATATAGATAAAATATAGTATAAAAAGCAGTAAAACTACCTTTATACAGAGACCACCGGTTTAATAAAACCATTTATTCCAGTTCCAAGCATTCATAGAGACCGCAATGCAACCACCTCTCTATTAGACCACTTGATGCTAGTCCCTCGGATGGTATTAATACTGTATATTTTAAAACATTGCCTTCACTTTTAGACATAGGGCCCTATTTTTACCCTGACACAGCCTTTCATATGGACACCTCCCTTTAATGGACACCTGGCATACACATGATATGTAAGAGATGGTGCAATATTTACCAGGCAGGGGGACTGGTGCATTTGGTAGGTGGACAGGTACTTTTTTCAAGGTGCAAAGTAGGGGGACCTGATGATTTTTGATTCTCGTTGGGCATGGGACGTGTACTTTTTTTCAGCTGCTGAAATCTCACTTCTACATGAGCGAATGGGTACACATTATTCAGGCAAATGGGTCAATGTTGCTCACTTGATAATAGTTGGATGACATTGAACGTAGAAAAAAATTAGTGTTGCAACAATGTGCTAAGCTACACGAACTTAAATAAATATGTGATTACTTATACAGAACTGATTAGGAATTATGAACAGGGAATATTCCGTAAATTCTTCTTCCCAAAATTCTATTCGCCTGTATTCTGTGTTTTCATTTTCCTACAGTAAATTCTGCTTCCGCACTTTACATCCAGTGACAAATTCGGAAAAATACCTATCTTTAAAATTCGCCTTCTTCGATTCTACTTCTCAAAATTCGCGAGTCTCTTCATATTATTAGTTTCAAAGAATTTCCCAATGAATAAATGCTTGTGAGGATGAAAAAAATGATGAAGTTGATTCTGATGGTGCCATGTCTTCTAATGATGACAGTGACAATAGTGATCTTGAAAATGATATAATAGTAGGGAAATGTGATGCATCAGATATGTCGGAGGAAAGTGACTGATGTCTGTCCCTGTGGTGGAAGATGTCAAAACAAGAAGAGGACGCAGAATATCAATGCCATCCAGATTTAGAGACTATATTTAATAATCTGAATTTAAGTGTGCAACAGTTTATGGATGTTCGCTCAATACCACCATATCAGTGAAAAAAAATGGGTGCATTTTTTGGCAAATGAAGGTAAAACGTACGGAAGTCGGCAAACATTTCGGGATATTTGCTCAACATCCACCATCAGATGAAGCAGTAGGAAAGTGGGTGCATTTTTTAGAAAATATAGGTTTGCTTAACACCCATCATAAGACCCAACAGCGAATCAAACTCATGACCTTCTAGTAGAATAATGTAGATAGCTCACACAATTCCTTTTGCGGATTCTCATCTTTAATTCAATTTTATCTCGCAGGTCAAGTTTATATTCATGGGAGGGGACACAGACTTTTTTATGAATGGATGTCATGGGACATTGACATCAGGTTTTTTTGTCATCACATCAACATGGGACATGACCTTTTTTCAGACAAATTTTTCGATATGCACCGGTCCCCCCTGCCTGGTAAAGATTGCACAGTCGCTAAGGGTATATGGTATATAACATTTTGTTTTGTAATAAAACCTTTGTGTTTAGTAAATGGGAATGGTCAATGATAATAATCAATTATGTGGTATTTAATTTAGATATTTAAAAGCTGTGGATAGTATTTATTCTCTAGTTTGCATTATGTCCTGCACTGTCCTGATGTACATGCAGTCAAGAATTACATTTTTGGAGGACAGGTATGGTTAAATCCGTTATTGTGAAAAATCAAATTTTATAGTGATATCTATGGTTGTTTTGTCACTTCAGAACTTTGGGAAAGAACCCTGAATGTAGCCCACAACATTGCCACCAACAGATATGTATGTGCAGCCTGCATCAAAATTCCAATTTGTGTTTTGTTGTGGCCACTGGAAATATTCTTGAACAATTAAGATTCTATGATGAATATATTCAATTCCATGTAAAATGAACAATTAATGTTTGGATTTCTCTCAAATTATGAAATAGATGGGGTGTTTGTATTGCATCATCTGTAATATTGTGTAATTCCTGCCACCCCCTCTAGATTTTCAGATTTAAGCAATCAATTTGAAATGGCCCTTTCCAAAGGATTTTGATAAATGCATTCTGTATGAAGGATATATGTTGGATTATGTTGCTGGTACGAATGCACACAATTTGATTGCACGTATTTATTGACAAAGTACATAAATGATATTCATAGTTGACCAATACAAAAGAAAATTTAACTGTGATTAAAAAATCAAATTTACAACTAATTACAATTTGTTTAGTAAGCCACTGTTGCTTAGCAATCAAGCATCACAGAGGTTTTTAGTTTTAATGTAACTTTTCACTTTAAAGTTATCAACTTTCAAATTTTGTCTCCAACTTAATTATAATAAAATACCACAACATATTGAAAAAAGCATAGAAAGTTCCATAATAATACATAATATTGCCTATTCTACTTAACATGCCAAACTCAAACGCTACACAGAGCATTGCAAATCAATTATGATTTATGTTGGTCATCAAGTTTAAGTCTTCGTCTGAAACATTGTTTAATTAGCAAAAAAGTTATGAAATAGCAATGTGCCGCTTTTTATATTCTAAACATTGTAACAAAGTAGCTTTCATTATTGGTAGCTCAGTCATGGACTTTTTACTACAGCACAATAAGCACATTTTATGGTGCTTTACATTTTGATTCAACAAAAATTTGTTATGTTACAAATGCTTTGAAATATCAACAGAGAATATATGCATACATAATAATGAATGGAAAAGTATATACATTTCTTCACTGAATTTAAGTTTGTCTTTCCAATAATTCAATATGATTTGTATAGTAATTTCAAACAAATATATTTCTACTGGTACTAGTTTGTACATTGGTTTAACAAGACTTTTTGAAGATAAAAAAATTCTTAAAATGTGCTTGTTTTTTTATTTTAGTATAAAAGTACAAGCATTTCCCTTTTTAAAAATGTATAACACTTTACCATTTCGGGAATAGATTTTGGTTTATGGACCATACAAAAGACCATGTATACAATTTCGGTACAGTCAAAATTAACATTGACTGAATTTTTCATTGTATTTGTATGATCTTTTGTATGGTCCATAAACCAAATTCCATTCCCAAAACCTTTAAAGTGTTATACATTTTTAAGAATTTTTTTACCTCCAAATTCTTTTATCTCCAGAAAGTCTCCTTAAGATATAAGTTCAATTCTGACTAAAATAAAATTACATTTGAATCTACCTGTGTATTACCATGACATGAAATATTCACAAAATACAATCGTCACTGTAACATTGCCCCTGATAACAACACACCAGTGCCAAGATGGTGCATTTTACTACCAGTGTAACTCTACAGCAAGGCAGATATTTCATAAGAAGCCAATCTATACATTCATCAGTTTTAATAGATGACAATTTGAATGAATAAAAATTTTCTACCTAACAAATGAAAATACACATATGTGCAAAAGATAATCCATATACATTCCTTGAATAGAAGCTACCAGTGGGTTCTGGTTTTGAAATTATCCAAAATATTCCTTTTACCAAGCCATATGTTTACCTGGCTTTTCAGACTACAAACGGAGTTTCAACCACCAGTGGCACTGTTGAAGCTAATGAGACAACTGCGAAACGTCTGCAAAGCCAGGTTAAACCATGCTTCTATGAAAGGAATATTTTTATATGACCAAATAGAAAATTGTTTTACTTATTTCCAGACAAATTTTTGGTAATCACTAATCCTCATCCTCATTCGTAGAAAACAATATGCTGGGAAATATTGTCTTTGCAACCCAGAATCTGAGTCATTTGTTGTAGATATGTTAAATCATATAAAATGCCCCACAGTATATTGGGCATGATCATTTCACTGTCACAAATGTATAGCCATCCACTTAAGATCCTATAAACCTGTATTTGGAAACGTATATCTAAGGAGCTATATAGACACATTCTGTGCCAGGCTACATGTCTTGCACAGGAGCGACTGAGTAGCGTTGCTTACTCCCATCCATCTGCCCATATGCTGATAAAGCCCTGCAGATTAACATACAGATACAGATACAGTTCCATTAAACAGGTACTTCTAAATGATTTGTAATCTAGACAAAACTACAGTATGTTAGCAAAACACCAATCTTAGAAAATCCTTCTCCATCCATGGTCCATTGAGTTGCACAATATAGTTGGCATGTTTGTCTGTCACACACGAGTGAATGGAGCGTTTCAGAAGTTATTCCTCCACATTGATTAATGTATAAGAACAGCATATTTTCTAACTATTTGATTGGAAACAAGTCTTCACACATAACTGTTTTTATATAGCCCTTAGTATAGCTGGAATATTCATTTTCAGTTTTAGTAAGACCATATTACATAACATAAAAACATGTAACTGAAACTATGATGTAAATTATTTCAATTGAAATAATTAATTATGAGGATATATAACACAAATGCTATCAGACATCAACACAATCACACAATTATATTGGTCATTCACATATATTTTGATATAAAAGAAATATTGTGTTTTTGCTTTACATGTCTAACATCCAGCATCCATTGCTATTCCTGCTAAAACTATATATTGCAACCTAATATGCTCCTACAACCCACGTAACAAAAGGTTTCTCACAACTGCATGTAAGGAGAAAACATTTCTGAATTGACAATATTTCACAAACCATCATGCCGTCTTTTGTTTACGTTTTGTAAGGTGCTCTTCCATGAATTTTGCATTCATTGTGCATTAAACATACTGTAAAATCAAATGTAAATAATGTAGAGTACTCTATAAAATCTATAAGCATTGTTTGAAATTGGTGAGCATCTATAAAATTCCACATGTTGTTACTTCATTTTTACACAGTTTATATTTCTACGTCAGTAAATCCTGTAACATATTTCTAAATCAGGTCCATTTACACGATTCTGTATGACAGCATTGAGGCCATATATCACAATATGAGCATATGTTGCACTTGAAGTCTCATTTACTTTTTTCTATTTCTAAAACTTCTCTTATTGTCATTTTTTTCTTTGCTCACAAGTTGATTTTTAGTCATTGCTATTCTCTATTCCCATGTATGCTGCTCTGAAGTGCGCTGCTGTCCTTTCCGTCAAAACCTGTCTGCATAGCTGCGAATATTTGATACCTTTGTCTCTTAGGTAGGAAAACTTAGAATCATGTAACAGATTATACTGGGGTATAAAGAACGACCCCAGTTCCTGCTTGTCAAATGCATTTTCCATCATTTCATAAATGGCAACAGCCCATTCCCAGTCTGTCTTACTTGGCACTTTCTCTCCTGCCTTGTCGTAGAAGGCTTCAGCGTAGAGTTTGACGATACACTGCTTTAGCATATAGCTAGTGATACATTCAGAGATAGAGAACAAACTCCAATCATCACATTTGTATTTATCTCTTGCATTGGCTAGGATAATCTGTGGGCAAACTTCTTTGACAGTCTTCGCCATTCTATACCCATTTCTCATGGAAGTTGGCATCTTAGCCGTAGAACATCGTAATACCCCCCCAAG
>JAGTTF010003908.1:0-10993 GCA_019095985.1 Streblospio benedicti | reverse complement strand
TTAAGCATTTCTGATGATGTAGGTACAGCTCTTTAAGAGTTACTGCACAAGTATATATTGTTGTCATTTATGGTCTAAATTTTAGTCAAGATTTTTAAAGAAGGATCAGATCTGCTTTTAATAGAATTTTTCGTTTATTGATGAATTTATATCATCGCATCAGTATATCTGCTACTCTTTTTGCAATATGGTATTAACATTTTGATATTTTAATTAGAAACAATGTAACTAGTTTTATTAAGAGATTGGAGGTCCCCTGACAATACTATCTTACTGAATATTACTGCATCTACTTTTATACAAAAGTGCTATTTCTTCACTGGAAGAATTATATACTGATTTAGCTGTACCATATGTTTACTCTGGTCAATTTAGCTAGTTAGTTTATTCCGTATATAACTTGTATATTTTACCTTCTTTACTATGATTATATGTTACACTTTTTGTAAACGTTATTATCAAATAAATATTCTTATTCTTATTATTCTTATTATTAATCGTGGTATACTCGTCCACAATATTATTTGATACAAATTCTAAATTTCAAATAAAACATATTATGACATGGTTTAAATACGAAGTCAACCTAGATCAAAATTGTTCAAAGAACACGGCGTCGCTAAACTTGACATATGGGCGTATGATATTGCATAAGCATTTACAAAAACTTAATTGCCCCCTGGAACCAAAGTTTTCTGGGCAAATGGCCAAAATTTAAAAACTCATGATGGTCTCAATGAATGTAAACAGTGAACCAAGTTTGAAGATTTTGTCTTAAAGGATTGATACTGTGACTCGCAAGTCACTAGTTTTACAAACTGTCATACCATTGGTCTAAATGGCCAATAGCTGTCATCAAAAACCGGGTTAGAGTTATTACCGTAACATGTTTTATATCCAGCTAAATAAATATCCATTTTCTTAAATGTTTATCTAGTCAGTCAACCTGGCATTATCACGTAATTAGTATTTTATTATGTCAAATCTTTCAAATTTTGCCTCTTACCGTAGCCATATTGCTTTTTACAACCAAAACAAGAGGCAGTTTGATTTCTCAGTGTAAAAACATCATCTGATTGGTCTAAATTTTGTTTAATATCGAAAACCAATCAGATCCCATAAAGTTCTATCATACGTCAAAAGCCAATCAAAATGAAATGACGTTGATTGGCCGTTTGAACGTGTAAACAAATTGTTGTAGATCTGGTCATTCGTGAATTGTACACTGTAGGAATACACTTGGCTGGGTCCCTTCTCCGCTGTCGGAGGCGCATTTTATGGTTTTTATCGTCATTTACAAGTTTATAGTCAATTTAATATTGCCCGAGCTTTACTATTATTAAACAAACAAGTTAAAAGTACAAAGGCAAGTTCTATCGTCAGGGTAATATAACCATATTTTGGTGTATTAGAGTTATTGTAGATTTTTTCTTTAGCTAGATAAATTAACATTGGTAAGTCGGTCTATCAAATACTTTTTGGGCCACTCATTTGTGTTTTTACTAGCAGATAATTATTCATATTTTGAAGATTATCTTATTACTTAATCAACCCTTTATCAATATTTTTGAGAACAGTTGATTGGGTAAATTTAATAGTCTAGTTCATTATAATAGTTTTAAAATAAATAACTTAGTTTATATTTTAAAAAAAAAAACTTCAATGTAAACAAATTTCCCCAAATAGCTCTCACTTGGTTCTTTTTAGTTATTTAATCATACAAATAACTATTAATGAATTTCATATTTAAAACATGTTTGTAACTGTTTTATAAACCAAAATATCTGTGATAATATTATTCTTGAATAAACTTAAATAGATCTCAATAAACATATTAAAATTTAGACTTAGTTTATTCTATTTAGTAGTCACTCATATTTAAAATTATACTTGAAGTCAAATATAAGATTTAATTACGAACAGTTAACTTCTAAAAAGAAATTAGTTAAAGTAATAGCTACAACTGTTTTTGGTGAATTAACACTTAATTCAAACTTGGGGGTCATACTCCTAGATAGTAAAAAACTTGCCACACCTACCAGTTTATGATAAAAAAAATTGTTGTCAATACTTATAACAAAATATTACTGTGATTAATAGTGTCTGATGGTAAAGAGGAGGAACTTGGGTTCACTATAACCCTTGCAAATCTAGGAGGCACAAGAAGGAAGTCCTGGCGGACCCTCGACTTCGCCCTGACATTTCCCTGCTTTCGGACATGCAATAGTACAAGCCAGGGCTCCTACACAGAGTTGAGCATGAATGCAACAAGGTTGGTCTTGGACTCAACGGCCCCAAACCAAGTCCTATACAATAGAGGAGACCACGCCCACTCCACACCCAATGGAACCATCTTAGAGGAGAAAAGACTTCAAGTATCTTGGTTCCTGGGTCGATGAGACACTCAGGACTCCGCGGAGGCCCTGCCTGGAGAGCCTCAACGACATGGACAAGACTGGTCCGTAACCTTGGTGTAAAGCGCTTCTTTGTTGCAACAGGTCCATCTCTATTGGAGGCCTGGGCCCTCAGCAGGGCAACTCGATGGACAGACATCAAAAAAAAATTTTTTTTTAAAAAAAAAAAAAACCCCCCCTTTTTTTTTAAACCCCCCTTGGGGGGCCCCCTTTTTTTTAAAAAAAATTAAGGAAAAAATTTTTTTTAAAAAAATTTTAAAAAAAAAAAACCCGAAATTTTTTTTAAAAAATTTAAAAAAAGGGGTTTTTTTTTGGGGGGAAAAAATTTTTTTAAAATTTTTTTTTTTTGGGGGGCCCTTTTTTGTTTTCCCCCCAAATTTTTTTTTGGGTTTAAAAAAAAAATTTTTTTGGGTTTGGGAAAAAAAATTTTTCCCCCTTTTTTGGGGTTTTTTTAAAAATTTAAAAAAAAATTGGGGGGAAAAATTTTTTCCCCCAAAAAATTTTTTTTTTCCCCCCTTTTTTCCCCTTTTTTTGGGAAAAAATTTTTTAAAAAAAGGGGGGTTTTTTTTTTAAAAAAAAAATTTTTAAAAAATTTTTAAAAAAAAAAAAAAAAAAATTTTTTTTTTTTTTTTTTTAAAAAATTTTTTTTCCCCGGGTTTTTAAAAAAAAACCAAAAAAATTTTGGGGAAAAACCCTTTTTTAACATTAAAAACCCCGGGCCCCCCCCAAAAAAACCCCAAAAAAAAATTTTAAAAATTTTTTTTTAAAACCCCAAAAAAAAAGGGGGGTTTTTGGGGGGGGGAAAAATTTGGAAAAAAAAGGGGGGGGGCCCCTTTTTTTAAAAAAGTGGTTTTCCCCCCCCTTTTTTTTTTTTTTGGGGGGGGGCCAAAAAAAAATTTTTAAAAAAGGGGAAGGCCCCCTTTTTTAAAAAAAAAAAAAAAAAAAATTTTTTTCTAAACTTTAAAATTTTTTGGGGTTTTTTTTTCCCCCCAAAAAACCCCCCACCCTTCCCGCCCCGGGGGGGGGGCCCCCCCCAAAAGGGAAAAAGGGGGGGAAAAATTTTAAAAAGGGGGAAAAGGTTTTTAAAGGGAAAAAAAAAAAAAAAAATTTTTCCCCCGGGGGCCCAAAAAAAAAAAACAAAATTGGGCGGGAAACCAACCCCTTTTTTCCCAAATTTTTAAAAAACAAAAAAAAAAAATTTTTTGGGAAAAAAAAAATTTTTGGAAAAGGGGGAAAAAAACAAAAAAAAAAAAATTTTTTAAAAAAAAAAAATTTTTTTTTTCCCCTTTTTGAAAAAAAAAAAAAAAATTTTTTAAAAAAAAAATTTTCTTTTTTTTTTTTAAAAAAAAATTCAAAAAAAACCCCAAATTTAAAGGGGTTTCCCAAAGGGGAAAATTTTGGGGTTTAAAAAAAAAAATTTTTTTTTTTTTTTCCCCAAAAAAAAAATTTTTTTTTCCCCGGGGTTCCCCCGGTTTTTAAAAAAAAAAAAAAATTAAAGGGGGGCCCCAAATTTTGGAAAAAAAAATTTTTTGGGGAAAAAAAACCCTTTTTTTTTTAAAAGGGGAAAAAAACCCCCCCCCTTTTAAAAAAAACCTTTTTTCCCCCCAAAAAATTTTTTTTTGGGGGGAAAAAAAAAAAGGGAAATTTTGGGGGAAAGGGGGGGAAAAAAAGGCCCTTTTTTTTTTCCAAAAATTTTTCCCCAAAAAAATTTTTTTTTAAAATTTTTAAAAAACGGGGGTTTTTTTTTTTAAAAAAAAAAAAAAAAAAATTTTTTTTTAAAAAATTTAAAAAGGGGAAAAAAAATTTTTTTGGGGGTTTTTTCCCCCCCCCCCCCCCCTTTTTTAAAAACCCCCAAAATTTTTCCTTTTTTAAATTTGCCCCGGGCCCCTTTTAAAATTTTTCCTTTTTTAAAAATTTAAAAACCCAGAATTTTTAATTTCCCAGGGGGTTTTTTTTTTTTGGGTTTTTTAAAAATTTTTTTTTTTCCTTTTTTTAAGGAAATTTTTTAAGGGGGTTTTTGGATTTTTTTTTTAAAGGGAAATTTTGGGGGAAAAACCCTTTTTTTTAAAAAACCCCCCGGGGGTTTTTTTTAAAAAAAGGGGGGGCCCCGGGGGTTTTTTTTCCCGAAACCCCCCTTTTTTCCCCCCCCCCCCCCCCCAAAAATTTTGGGGTTAAAAAGGGGAAAAAACCCTTTTTTAAACCCTTTGGGGGGGGGGGGGCCCCCCAAACCCCCCCAAAAAAAAATTTTTTTCCCCCAAAAAAAAAAATTTTTTTTTTTCCCCCCCCCCCCTTTTTTTTTTTGGGGAAAAATAAAAAAAAAAAAAGATTAAAAAAATTTTTTTTTTTTTTTCCCCGGGAGACTGTGGATATTCAGGACTACTTGTAACATTTAAAAAACCCCCCCAAAAAAGTTTAAATTTTCCGGGGTTTTTTTTAAAAAAAAAAAACCCCCAAAATTTGGGGGGGTTTTTTTTTTTTTTTTTTTAAAAAAAAATTTTTTTTTCCCTTTTTTTTTAAATTTTTTTAAAATTTTCCCTTTTTTTAAAATTTCCCTTGGGGTTTTTTTTCCTTTCGGCCCCCCTTTTTTTGGGAAAAGGGGGGTTTTTTTAAAAAAAAAAATTTTTTTTTTTTAAAATTTTGGGGGGTTTGGGCCCTGGTTTTTTCCCCCCCGGGTTTTAAATTTTTTGGGGGGGGGTTTTTTTTTTTTAAAAAAAAATTTTTTTTTTGGGGTTAAAAAAGGGAAAATTTTTTTTAAATTTTTTTTTAAAAAATAAATTTTTGGTTGGGGTTTTTTTTTCCCATTTTTTTTCCAAAAAAAAATTAAAACCCCTTTTTTTTTTTTTTCGAAACCAAAAAAAACAGGAAAAAAAAAAAAGCAAAAATTTTTTTTTTTAAATTTTTTTTTCCCCGGGAAAAAATTTAATTTTAAAGTTTAAAAAAAAATTTAAAAAAAAAAACCCCCCAAAAATTTTTTTTTTTGAAAACCCCTGCAAAAAAATTTTTTGAAAAATTTTTTTTTTGGGGGTTTTAAAAAAAAACCAAAAAAATTAACCCCAAAAAAAAAATTAAAAAAGGGTTCCCAAAACCCTTTTAAACCTTTAAAAAATTTTTTTTTTAAAAAATTTTCCCGGAAAAATTTTTTAAAAAATTTTTTCCCCCCGCTTTCCCCCTTTTAAAAAATTTTTTCCCCTTTTTTTAAAATTTTTTTAAAAAAAAAAACTTTTTAAAACCCCCGGTTTTAAAAAAAAA
This sequence comes from Streblospio benedicti, assembly GCA_019095985.1. Classification (NCBI taxonomy): domain Eukaryota; kingdom Metazoa; phylum Annelida; class Polychaeta; order Spionida; family Spionidae; genus Streblospio; species Streblospio benedicti. Next base: position 5,330 of record JAGTTF010003908.1, on the reverse strand, counting down.
CCCCCCGGAAAACCCCCCTTTTTTTTTAGGGCCCCGGGGGGGGGTTTTAAAAAAAAAACCCCCCTTTTTTTTTTTCCCCCCCCCGGGAAAGGGGGCCCTTTGGGTTTTGGGGTTTTTTTGAAAACCCCGGGCAATTAAATTTTTTGGGGGCCCCCCCCCCTTTTTTGGGCTTAAACCCCCTTTTCGGGGGGTTTTTTTTTTGGAATTTTAAAATTTCCCCCCCCAAAAAAAAAAAAAACCCCCCCCGGGGGGGGTTTTTTTTTTTTTGGGGGGGTTTTTAAAAAAAAAAAAGGGGGGGCCCGGGGTTTTTAAAAAAATTTTTTTTTTGGGGGCCCCCAAAAAAAAAAAAAAAAAAAAGGGGGGTTTTTTTTTTTCCCCCCTTTTCCCCCTGGGGCCCGGGGGGGTTTTAATTTGAAATTTTTTTTTTTTTAAATTTAATTTTAAAAAAAATTCCTTTAAAAAACCCAAAAATTTTTAGGGTTTTTTTTTTCCGGGGGGGCCAAAAGGCCCCGGGGGGCCCCCCTTTTTTCCCCCCAAAGTAAACCCTTTTTTCCCAAAAACCCCCGTTTAAAAAAAAGGGTATTTTTTTTTAAAATTTTTTTAAGGTTTTAAAAAACCCCAAAAAAAAAGGGGCCCCCCCCGGGGAAAAACCCCTTTTCCCCCCTTTTTTTCCCCCCCCCCCAAAGGGGGGATTAAACCTTTTTAAAAAAAAAAAAGGGGGTAAAAATTTTTTTTTTTTAAAAAGGTTTTAAACCCCCTTTTTCAAAAATTAAACCTTTTTTAAAAAAAAAAATTTTTTTTTTGGGGAAAAAAATTATTTTGGAAACCCAAAAAGGGGGGCCCCCTTTTTTTTGGGGAAAATTCCCCCCTTTTTTTTTAAAAAACCCCCCCATTAAGGGAAAAGGTTTCCTTGGGGCCCCAAAAAAATTTTTGGGGCCCCCCCCCCCGGGGGGGGAAAACCCTTTGGGGGGTTTTTTTTTAAACCAAAAAAATTTTTTTTCCCCCCGGGGGTTTAAAAAGGGAAAAAAAGGGGAAAAAGTTTTTAAAGGGGGGCCTTTTTAGCCAAAGGGTTTTTTTTTCCCCCCAAAAAAAAATTTTTTCCCCCGGAAAATTTTGGGGGTTTTTTAAAAAAAAAACCCCCCCTTAAAAAATTGGGGGTTTGGGAAAAGGTTGGGGGGGGTTTTTTTTTTTTAAAAAAACCCCCCCCACTTTAAAACCCCCCCGGGGGAAAAAAACCCGGGAAAAAATTTTTTTTTTTTTTGGGTTTTAATTTTTTTTGGTTTTAAAAAAAAGGGGGGGAAAAATTTTTTTTAAACCTTTTTTTTTGGGGGGGAAAAAAAGGGGTTTTTTTTTTTTTTTCCCCCCCGGGGGGTTGCTTGGACCCATTGTCCTTGAGAAGATTGACGTGTTAAAGTTGGTTATGTGAAGATCAAATAACCAGTGGGTACCTTTACAAAGAATAGAACTCCTTTCTCAAGATCACCCACTGTCTGGCCTCATGTGGATGCACTAGAGGGTGGTGTATATGTAGCATGCAGGTTCGTGTTGGTCTCTTCATAAGATTTGGGACCGTGGCAAAAATGGTCTGGTCACAGAGGTGGCCTCTTTAGACCAAAGTGGTCTTAACTGGATGTTATGCGGTACGTATATGTGGACAATTGAACTGAAAAATCGTGATGTACCGTATAAATCGCATTAAGGCGCACGGGCTAATAACATTGGGGAGTGCGCCCTGTGTTTCGTATTAAGGCCCACGTGCCTATAACAGAGACTAAGAGCATGTTTCAAGACAGAATTTACATTTTTTCTAAGTCTAAAATTGCTTGAAGTAAGATGCGTGATGAGCAAACAATTCATAGGACAGTAGTCGATTTTGGTTTCGTTTTCACGACACAGGACATTAGCCTCACGTTCAGCCAGACTCTTATTATACTTAGGCGCCAGGCCCCTTATGCTGAGGGATACGGTATGTAATCTTTATTCAATGAATTAAATAAACACAACTGGTGGTACTGGCGTGTGATATAACTCCGGAATATAACTCTATAGCCTTGAAGGCCCTCTATGACGTATTCATATTCAATGCCATTAATTGTAATACATCAATGAATAATACTACCGTTGGTTCTATAGAAGTGTTGAATAGGAATTATTTCACTGGAAGAGTTTGCCACAAGTCTAGGCTTACCACATCCGTGCGACTCGGTCGCCACACATCATACACCGTTGTCGGTTAGTCTCCAACTCATTCGTCTGTAGTCGAAGTAAAAAGTAGTACCTTGGTGTTTGAACATGTTCAGAAGCCAAAGGTACAATCTAAAGTCTCTGGTACTTTTGTATGGTCGCAAAATCGAACACCCAGGCACCATCGTGCCATCATAACCGGAATGCGAGTGAAGTTTGAGTCGCTTGTTTCATGAGCACAAACCCGAGTGTGTACATCATTGTGCCAGTGGCATCTATAAGTCAGCAGCAAAAAAATAGGCGAGGGGCGTAAACAGTTGTTTGAGGGGTTTACCATTCAGAGCTCTAAAAAGAGACCCACTTTTTATTCCGACCACGGGAAAATGAAAAGTCTGCGATCATGATCATGTCATATTGCAGGCGAGGGTCGTAGTTAGTTAAATGACCGCCTAATGATGAGGATGTGACGATATGTCGACGGTCAAGGTGGAAATGCGAGACTTGTATGGACCTTTAAAAGCGTGTGTTTTTACCCCAATCTTGTCTATGTCTGTACACATGAACCTCCCACTCAAAGGTACTAGCGTTCAATCATCCTGTAGATGACATACAATGTTTATCAAGGACTTCTAGATGGTGTTCCATTGAGTGCCTAGACACGTCTTATGGTGGGCTACAATGTATGTGTGAGCTAGGTGTTGAAGAATGGCTTGTAAAGGCCATTGTATGCCAATGCGCAGTCATGTGGGATGCCAACAGTGAGAACTTAGTATTACTGTTGGAGTACATCAGGTTTCTCTTAGAGTCCACTGCTATTCATCATAGTCCTAGCAGCCCTCTCAAAAAGTTCCAAATAGGTTTCCCTTGGAATTGTTATCCACTGATGACATTGCCATTACAAAAAACTCTGTTCAACAGCTATCAGATAAGGCGAATGCATGGAAGACTGGTATGGGACTGTGAGTTAACACAGGTAAAACCAAATGCCTGGTCTTGGTATGCTACTCAAATTTGACAAATGCCCGCTGTGGGCTGAAGATGGTTCCGCGAAGTTTGATTGAAAATTGGGAGGGGTGGTTGCGGGGTAGACTAGGGAAGCCACAGCACAACCTCAAATTGAGGAATATTAATTAGGACTTGTCCAAATAAATTTAGGATTTGATTGATTCATTATTGATTGAACTACTGCCAATGTATAATGAGGAACTACTATTTGTATATATTTTATTCCTGTTTTGTTTGAATGTGGTGTTTAAATTTATTTCTTTGCGTCTATCTACTTCTCTTAATTCATCCCAAACTGCAGTTGGTGTATGATATATCAAAAAACATTCTTCAATCCAGTCAATTATGTTTTTGCATATCTTTTAACAATGTTGAGATCTTGTGGTATCTATCCAATATTGTTGCTGCAAGCCGAAAGGTAACAATGTTTTTTATCAGTTTTTTATTATTCAATTTTTGTCACGATTTTTTTCTTAGAGATGAAGATTCTATTTTTTCCTCTGACATCTTACAATATCATTATTTTTTAAGTGATCTGCTAATTGCTTTATTTCTTTCATCGCATTTGAAATTGAAATATTTTTTGTTTGTTTTCGCCTTCACCCTCACCCCTTGTTTGAGGTCCAGCTAACCAAATTTGCATAAAATGCAATATACACGTGCTATTATCTAAGCAGGTTCAAAGCGTAACGGGGGCGCCTGGTACATGCCTATGGAATCTCTTTTGCAAAGATGAATCCTCATTTGCCCTACACAACTCATGTTTTACCCCAATTAACTATATATATATATATGCTTTATTCCACCTTGGAACATTATAAATGCAGATGTTTATTTAATTTCAACGCATTGGAAACATTTTGCGCATTGTGTTGTCTGATGATCCTTGATCAGTTTTACTGATTTATCATGTCTTACTTATGAGATGAAAATTGGACATTATTCACTGCTATCCTACATATTTATTAATATAATAATGACAAGTCATAGCACGGGCCACCAGGTTGCTGAGCATTACTTCTCTCATTTGTATAATATATTTGGACATTGTCATAAAAATGTAAACTTACAAAAACCTGACATCACTCGGAGGCCACAGCCCCCCAAAATACAGTACTCTATGAAAAATCAATAAGTCTAAAATGAACAAAATATCATGGGAGAAAAACATACAAAAAACTGATACAGTCCCATTGTTTCTTAAAATACGCTCTTGTTTTGATACTGCCCCTACATATTATATACTGTTGGAAACGTCAACGTTTGCACTTTCAGAATCTGGTTTCAAATATTGATTATTCTTAAGTACCAACAACTCATGATTCTGCGAACTTAGACACCATTAAAAATCACTCTCCCGAACATTCTCAATGTTTGGTGTTAAGTACAAAAAAATCGTCCATCGAGACACATCTTGGAAAGGTGTCTTAATCGTAAGTTTAACCTCTTGTCTACAACATATCAAAATATTAATCTTTTGGTCGGTGCGCATGGTCCAAAAAAGCAAGTATATTTAAGTAACTTTGGCTATTTCTAACAGCTTTCCCCATTTAAACACATTGTAGAAATTTGACCTAGATAACTTGGCGGTACTAGTCATGAATAACAAACTTAATCGACGTGGACACATTTTGTTAGTACAAAGATAGCTTTTAAAAGCGTTTTTCATGTAGGATGGCATTTCAGAATATTAAGATTCGAGTGCGCAAGCATCGTATTTTGGCAAGGCTAAAATATTGCATTTGCGAGAAACAACCAGGCGCACCTGCCACTTCCAGGAATGGACCGAACTTCAAAGAGATCACACACTGCTGCGGGCGTAACTGTGTAACGACTAAAAAAAATACTGCCAAAACCCGATCTTAAAATAACATTGCAGGGGTATAGAGTGGTCTCGGCCTGACATGGTGGCGCATAGTGATTCAATACTCAAAAAAAAATAATATTTCCAGATAAATTTTAATGCAACATATTGTTATTTTTTGTTTCAGTAGATTTATAATCAATTATTTTAAATCCATCATAGGATATTTTAAATGCAAACATGCATCTTTTATATATATGTGATGATGTGCATTTACTTAGATTTATATCAGTCTAACAGGTACCTTACCTAAGTTGTAGATATATCATGTATTAAA
>JAGTTF010003900.1:0-11384 GCA_019095985.1 Streblospio benedicti | reverse complement strand
TTCTGTCATAGGCTATGGGACATGTGAAAATACTTTTTTGTATTATTTTTAACCAACTTCGGTGGGCTCTGGGACCCCCTTGCGCATGGCTAGGGCTATTCATTTTCGCACTGTCAACTCTTCATTTTATGCCCACTGTCCCACATTAGTCCCATTTTTCCATATCCGTTCTGTCATAGGCTATGGGACATGTGAAAATACATTTTTGTATTATTTTTAACCAACTTCGGTGGGCTCTGGGACCCCCTTGCGCATGGCTAGGGCTATTCATTTTCGCACTGTCAACTCTTCATTTTATGCCCACTGTCCCACATTAGTCCCATTTTTCCATATCCGTTCTGTCATAGGCTATGGGACATGTGAAAATACATTTTTTATATTATTTTTAACCAACTTCGGTGGGCTCTGGGACCCCCTTGCGCATGGCTAGGGCTATTCATTTTCTCACTGTCAACTCTTCATTTTATGCCCACTGTCCCACATTAGTCCCATTTTTCCATATCCGTTCTGTCATAGGCTATGGGACATGTGAAAATACATTTTTGTATTATTTTTAACCAACTTCGGTGGGCTCTGGGACCCCCTTGCGCATGGCTAGGGCTATTCATTTTCGCACTGTCAACTCTTCATTTTATGCCCACTGTCCCACATTAGTCCCATTTTTCCATATCCGTTCTGTCATAGGCTATGGGACATGTGAAAATACATTTTTGTATTATTTTTTAACCAACCGTGAAAGGGCTCTGGGACCCCCTTGGGACCCCCTGCGCATGGCTAGGGCTATTCATTTTCGCACTGTCAACTCTTCATTTTATGCCCACTGTCCCACATTAGTCCCATTTTTCCATATCCTTTCTGTCATAGGCTATGGGACATGTGAAAATACATTTTTGTATTATTTTTAACCAACTTCGGTGGGCTCTGGGACCCCTTGCGCATGGCTAGGGCTATTCATTTTCGCACTGTCAACTCTTCATTTTATGCCCACTGTCCCACATTAGTCCCATTTTTCCATATCCGTTCTGTCATAGGCTATGGGACATGTAAAAATACATTTTTTGTATTATTTTTAACCAACTTCGGTGGGCTCTGGGACCCCCTTGCGCATGGCTAGGGCTATTCATTTTCGCACTGTCAACTCTTCATTTTATGCCCACTGTCCCACATTAGTCCCATTTTTCCATATCCGTTCTGTCATAGGCTATGGGACATGTGAAAATACATTTTTGTATTATTTTTAACCAACTTTTTTTTCAACCAACTCTTCATTTTTTATGCCCACTGTCCCACATTAGTCCCATTTTTCCATATCCGTTCTGTCATGGGGGACATGTGAAAATACCCTTTTTAACCAACATGGCTAGGGCTATTCATTTTCGCACTGTCAACTCTTCATTTTATGCCCACTGTCCCACATTAGTCCCATTTTTCCATATCTGTTCTGTCATAGGCTATGGGACATGTGAAAATACATTTTTATATTATTTTTAACCAACTTCGGTGGGCTCTGGGACCCCCTTGCGCATGGCTAGGGCTATTCATTTTCGCACTGTCAACTCTTCATTTTATGCCCACTGTCCCACATTAGTCCCATTTTTCCATATCCGTTCTGTCATAGGCTATGGGACATGTGAAAATACTTTTTTGTATTATTTTTAACCAACTTCGGTGGGCTCTGGGACCCCCTTGCGCATGGCTAGGGCTATTCATTTTCGCACTGTCAACTCTTCATTTTATGCCCACTGTCCCACATTAGTCCCATTTTTCCATATCCGTTCTGTCATAGGCTATGGGACATGTGAAAATACATTTTTGTATTATTTTTAACCAACTTCGGTGGGCTCTGGGACCCCCTTGCGCATGGCTAGGGCTATTCATTTTCGCACTGTCAACTCTTCATTTTATGCCCACTGTCCCACATTAGTCCCATTTTTCCATATCCGTTCTGTCATAAGACATTTGACATGTGAAAACACTTTTTTATATTATTTTTAACCAACTTCGGTGGGCTCTGGGACCCCCTTGCGCATGGCTAGGGCTATTCATTTTCGCACTGTCAACTCTTCATTTTATGCCCACTGTCCCACATTAGTCCCATTTTTCCATATCCGTTCTGTCATAGGCTATGGGACATGTAAAAATACATTTTTTATATTATTTTTAACCAACTTCGGTGGGCTCTGGGACCCCCTTGCGCATGGCTAGGGCTATTCATTTTCGCACTGTCAACTCTTCATTTTATGCCCACTGTCCCACATTAGTCCCATTTTTCCATATCCGTTCTGTCATAGGCTATGGGACATGTGAAAATACTTTTTTTTTATTATTTTTAACCAACTTCGGTGGGCTATGGGACCCCCTTGCGCATGGCTAGGGCTATTCATTTTCGCACTGTCAACTCTTCATTTTATGCCCACTGTCCCACATTAGTCCCATTTTTCCCATATCCGTTCTGTCATAGGCTATGGGACATGTGAAAATACTTTTTTTTTCGCACTGTCAACTCTTCATTTTATTTTTAACCAACCGTTCTGCTCTGGGACCCTCTGGGACCCCCCTTGCGCATGGCTAGGGCTATTCATTTTCGCACTGTCAACTCTTCATTTTATGCCCACTGTCCCACATTAGTCCCATTTTTCCATATCCGTTCTGTCATAGGCTATGGGACATGTGAAAATACATTTTTTATTATTTTTAACCAACTTCGGTGGGCTCTGGGACCCCCTTGCGCATGGCTAGGGCTATTCATTTTCGCACTGTCAACTCTTCATTTTATGCCCACTGTCCCACATTAGTCCCATTTTTCCATATCCGTTCTGTCATAGGCTATGGGACATGTAAAAATACATTTTTTTTATATTATTTTTAACCAACTTCGGTGGGCTCTGGGACCCCCTTGCGCATGGCTAGGGCTATTCATTTTCACTGTCAACTCTTCATTTTATGCCCACTGTCCCACATTAGTCCCATTTTTCCATATCCGTTCTGTCATAGGCTATGGGACATGTGAAAATACTTTTTTTTATTATTTTTTAACCAACTTCGGTGGGCTCTGGGACCCCCTTGCGCATGGCTAGGGCTATTCATTTTCGCACTGTCAACTCTTCATTTTATGCCCACTGTCCCACATTAGTCCCATTTTTCCATATCCGTTCTGTCATAAGACATTTGGACATGTGAAAAAACTTTTTTTATTTATTTTTAACCAACTTCGGTGGGCTCTGGGACCCCCTTTGCGCATGGCTAGGGCTATTCATTTTCGCACTGTCAACTCTTCATTTTATGCCCACTGTCCCACATTAGTCCCATTTTTCCATATCCGTTCTGTCATAGGCTATGGGACATGTAAAAAAACATTTTTGTATTATTTTTAACCAACTTCGGTGGGCTCTGGGACCCCCTTGCGCATGGCTAGGGCTATTCATTTTCGCACTGTCAACTCTTCATTTTATGCCCACTGTCCCACATTAGTCCCATTTTTCCATATCCGTTCTGTCATAGGCTATGGGACATGTGAAAATACTTTTTTTTATATTATTTTTAACCAACTTCGGTGGGCTCTTGGGACCCCCTTGCGCATGGCTAGGGCTATTCATTTTTTTCGCACTGTCAACTCTTCATTTTATGCCCACTGTCCCACATTAGTCCCATTTTTCCATATCCGTTCTGTCATAGGCTATGGGACATGTGAAAATACATTTTTTTATTATTTTTTAACCAACTTCGGTGGGCTCTGGGACCCCCTTGCGCATGGCTAGGGCTATTCATTTTCGCACTGTCAACTCTTCATTTTATGCCCACTGTCCCACATTAGTCCCATTTTTCCATATCTGTTCTGTCATAGGCTATGGGACATGTGAAAATACTTTTTGTATTATTTTTTTTACAACTTCGGTGGGCTCTGGGACCCCCTTTGCGCATGGCTAGGGCTATTCATTTTCGCACTGTCAACTCTTCATTTTATGCCCACTGTCCCACATTAGTCCCATTTTTCCATATCCTTTCTGTCATAGGCTATGGGACATGTGAAAATACTTTTTTGTATTATTTTTAACCAACTTCGGTGGGCTCTGGGACCCCCTTGCGCATGGCTAGGGCTATTCATTTTCGCACTGTCAACTCTTCATTTTATGCCCACTGTCCCACATTAGTCCCATTTTTCCATATCCGTTCTGTCATAGGGGACATGTGGACATGTGAAAATTTTTTTATTATTTTTAACCAACTTTGGTGGGCTCTGGGACCCCCTTGCGCATGGCTAGGGCTATTATTTTTTCGCACTGTCAACTCTTCATTTTATGCCCACTGTCCCACATTAGTCCCATTTTTCCATATCCGTTCTGTCATAGGCTATGGGACATGTGAAAATACTTTTTTTTATTATTTTTAACCAACTTCGGTGGGCTCTGGGACCCCCTTGCGCATGGCTAGGGCTATTCATTTTCGCACTGTCAACTCTTCATTTTATGCCCACTGTCCCACATTAGTCCCATTTTTCCATATCCGTTCTGTCATAGGCTATGGGACATGTAAAAATACATTTTGTATTATTTTTAACCAACTTCGTGGGGCTCTGGGACCCCCTTTGCGCATGGCTAGGGCTATTCATTTTCGCACTGTCAACTCTTCATTTTATGCCCACTGTCCCACATTAGTCCCATTTTTCCATATCCGTTCTGTCATAGGCTATGGGACATGTGAAAATACTTTTTTATATTATTTTTAACCAACTTCGGTGGGCTCTGGGACCCCCTTGCGCATGGCTAGGGCTATTCATTTTCGCACTGTCAACTCTTCATTTTATGCCCACTGTCCCACATTAGTCCCATTTTTCCATATCCGTTCTGTCATAGGCTATGGGACATGTGAAAATACATTTTTTGTATTATTTTTAACCAACTTCGGTGGGCTCTGGGACCCCCTTGCGCATGGCTAGGGCTATTCATTTTTCATTTTCGCACTGTCAACTCTTCATTTTATGCCCACTGTCCCACATTAGTCCCATTTTTCCATATCCGTTCTGTCATAGGCTATGGGACATGTGAAAATACATTTTTGTATTATTTTTAACCAACTTTTTATGGGCTCTTTAACCCCCTTTGCGCATGGCTAGGGCTATTCATTTTTCACACTGTCAACTCTTCATTTTATGCCCACTGTCCCACATTAGTCCCATTTTTCCATATCCGTTCTGTCATAGGCTATGGGACATGTGAAAATACTTTTTATATTATTTTTAACCAACTTTTGGGCTCTGGGACCCCCTTGCATGGCTAGGGCTATTCATTTTCGCACTGTCAACTCTTCATTTTATGCCCACTGTCCCACATTAGTCCCATTTTTCCATATCCGTTCTGTCATAGGCTATGGGACATGTGAAAATACTTTTTTTATATTATTTTTAACCAACTTCGTGGGCTCTGGGACCCCCTTGCGCATGGCTAGGGCTATTCATTTTCGCACTGTCAACTCTTCATTTTATGCCCACTGTCCCACATTAGTCCCATTTTTCCATATCCGTTCTGTCATAGGCTATGGGACATGTGAAAATACTTTTTTTTATATTATTTTTAACCAACTTCGGTGGGCTCTGGGACCCCCTTGCGCATGGCTAGGGCTATTCATTTTCGCACTGTCAACTCTTCATTTTATGCCCACTGTCCCACATTAGTCCCATTTTTCCATATCTGTTCTGTCATAGGCTATGGGACATGTGAAAATACATTTTTGTATTATTTTTAACCAACTTCGGTGGGCTCTGGGACCCCCTTGCGCATGGCTAGGGCTATTCATTTTCGCACTGTCAACTCTTCATTTTATGCCCACTGTCCCACATTAGTCCCATTTTTCCATATCCGTTCTGTCATAGGCTATGGGACATGTGAAAATACTTTTTTATTATTTTTTTAACCAACTTCGGTGGGCTCTGGGACCCCCCCGCATGGCTAGGGCTATTCATTTTCGCACTGTCAACTCTTCATTTTATGCCCACTGTCCCACATTAGTCCCATTTTTCCATATCCGTTCTGTCATAGGGCATGGGACATGTGAAAATACATTTTTTTGTATTATTTTTTTTTAACCAACTTCGGTGGGCTCTGGGACCCCCTTGCGCATGGCTAGGGCTATTCATTTTTTTCGCACTGTCAACTCTTCATTTTTTATGCCCACTGTCCCACATTAGTCCCATTTTTCCATATCCGTTCTGTCATAGGCTATGGGACATGTGAAAATACTTTTTTTTTATTATTTTTAACCAACTTTGGTGGGCTCTGGGACCCCCTTGCGCATGGCTAGGGCTATTCATTTTCGCACTGTCAACTCTTCATTTTATGCCCACTGTCCCACATTAGTCCCATTTTTCCATATCCGTTCTGTCATAGGCTATGGGACATGTGAAAATACTTTTTTGTATTATTTTTAACCAACTTCGGTGGGCTCTGGGACCCCTTTGCGCATGGCTAGGGCTATTCATTTTCATTTTCTGTCAACTCTTCATTTTATGCCCACTGTCCCACATTAGTCCCATTTTTCCATATCCGTTCTGTCATAAGACATTTGACATGTGAAAATACTTTTTATATTATTTTTAACCAACTTTGGTGGGCTCTGGGACCCCCTTGCGCATGGCTAGGGCTATTCATTTTCGCACTGTCAACTCTTCATTTTATGCCCACTGTCCCACATTAGTCCCATTTTTCCATATCCGTTCTGTCATAGGCTATGGGACATGTGAAAATACATTTTTATATTATTTTTAACCAACTTCGGTGGGCTCTGGGACCCCCTTGCGCATGGCTAGGGCTATTCATTTTCACTGTCACTGTCAACTCTTCATTTTATGCCCACTGTCCCACATTAGTCCCATTTTTCCATATCCGTTCTGTCATAGGCATATGGGACATGTGAAAATACTTTTTTTATATTATTTTTAACCAACTTTGGTGGGCTCTGGGACCCCCTTGCGCATGGCTAGGGCTATTCATTTTCGCACTGTCAACTCTTCATTTTATGCCCACTGTCCCACATTAGTCCCATTTTTCCATATCCGTTCTGTCATAGGCTATGGGACATGTGAAAATCACATTTTTTATTATTTTTTTTTAACCAACTTCGGTGGGCTCTGGGACCCCCTTGCGCATGGCTAGGGCTATTCATTTTCACACTGTCAACTCTTCATTTTATGCCCACTGTCCCACATTAGTCCCATTTTTCCATATCTGTTCTGTCATAGGGCATGGGACATGTGAAAATACATTTTTTATTATTTTTAACCAACTTCTTGGGCTCTGGGACCCCCTTTGCGCATGGCTAGGGCTATTCATTTTCGCACTGTCAACTCTTCATTTTATTTATGCCCACTGTCCCACATTAGTCCCATTTTTCCATATCCGTTCTGTCATAGGCTATTCATGTGAAAATACTTTTTTTTATTATTTTTTAACCAACTTCTTCTAGGGCTATTCATTTTCGCACTGTCAACTCTTCATTTTATGCCCACTGTCCCACATTAGTCCCATTTTTCCATATCCGTTCTGTCATAGGCTATGGGACATGTGAAAATACTTTTTTATTTTTTTTAACCAACTTCGGTGGGCTCTGGGACCCCTTTTGCGCATGGCTAGGGCTATTCATTTTTTCGCACTGTCAACTCTTCATTTTATGCCCACTGTCCCACATTAGTCCCATTTTTCCATATCCGTTCTGTCATAGGGCATGGGACATGTGAAAATACATTTTCTTATTATTTTTAACCAACTTTGGTGGGCTCTGGGACCCCCTTGCGCATGGCTAGGGCTATTCATTTTCGCACTGTCAACTCTTCATTTTATGCCCACTGTCCCACATTAGTCCCATTTTTCCATATCCGTTCTGTCATAGGCTATGGGACATGTGAAAATACTTTTTTATATTATTTTTAACCAACTTTGATGGGCTCTGGGACCCCCTTTGCGCATGGCTAGGGCTATTCATTTTCGCACTGTCAACTCTTCATTTTATGCCCACTGTCCCACATTAGTCCCATTTTTCCATATCCGTTCTGTCATATAGACATTTTTTTTCCCATAGGGCTCTGGGACCCCCTTGGGACATGTCAACTCTTCATTTTATGCCCACTGTCCCAATTAGTCCCATTTTTATTTCTGTCATTATTTTTACATTTTTTTTTTAACCAACTTTGGTGGGCTCTGGGACCCCCTTTGCGCATGGCTAGGGCTATTCATTTTTTTCGCACTGTCAACTCTTCATTTTATGCCCACTGTCCCACATTAGTCCCATTTTTCCATATCCGTTCTGTCATAGGCATGGGACATGTGAAAATACTTTTTTTTATTATTTTTTTAACCAACTTCGGTGGGCTCTGGGACCCCCTTGCGCATGGCTAGGGCTATTCATTTTCGCACTGTCAACTCTTCATTTTATGCCCACTGTCCCACATTAGTCCCATTTTTCCATATCCGTTCTGTCATAGGCTATGGGACATGTGAAAATACATTTTTTATTATTTTTAACCAACCATTGGTGGGCTCTGGGACCCCCTTTGCGCGCATGGCTAGGGCTATTCATTTTCGCACTGTCAACTCTTCATTTTATGCCCACTGTCCCACATTAGTCCCATTTTTCCATATCTGTTCTGTCATAGGGCATGGGACATGTGAAAATACATTTTTATATTATTTTTTTAACCAACTTCGGTGGGCTCTGGGACCCCCTTTGCGCATGGCTAGGGCTATTCATTTTCGCACTGTCAACTCTTCATTTTATGCCCACTGTCCCACATTAGTCCCATTTTTCCATATCCGTTCTGTCATAGGCTATGGGACATGTGAAAATACTTTTTGTATTATTTTTAACCAACTTCGGTGGGCTCTGGGACCCCCTTGCGCATGGCTAGGGCTATTCATTTTCGCACTGTCAACTCTTCATTTTATGCCCACTGTCCCACATTAGTCCCATTTTTCCATATCTGTTCTGTCATAGGCTATGGGACATGTGAAAATACATTTTTTATTATTTTTTTACAACTTCGGTGGGCTCTGGGACCCCCTTGCGCATGGCTAGGGCTATTCATTTTCTCACTGTCAACTCTTCATTTTATGCCCACTGTCCCACATTAGTCCCATTTTTCCATATCTGTTCTGTCATAGGGCATGGGACATGTGAAAATACATTTTTATATTATTTTTAACCAACTTCGGTGGGCTCTGGGACCCCCTTGCGCATGGCTAGGGCTATTCATTTTCGCACTGTCAACTCTTCATTTTATGCCCACTGTCCCACATTAGTCCCATTTTTCCATATCCGTTCTGTCATAGGCTATGGGACATGTGAAAATACTTTTTTATATTATTTTTAACCAACTTTGGTGGGCTCTGGGACCCCCTTGCGCATGGCTAGGGCTATTCATTTTCGCACTGTCAACTCTTCATTTTATGCCCACTGTCCCACATTAGTCCCATTTTTCCATATCCGTTCTGTCATAGGCTATGGGACATGTGAAAATTTTTTCCCATTTTATGGGCATTGGGACATGTGAAAATAAAATACTTTTTTTATTTTTTAACCAACTTCGGTGGGCTCTGGGACCCCTTGCGCATGGCTAGGGCTATTCATTTTCGCACTGTCAACTCTTCATTTTATGCCCACTGTCCCACCCATTAGTCCCATTTTTCCATATCCGTTCTGTCATAGGGCATTTTGTGAAAATACTTTTTTATATTATTTTTAACCAACTTTGATGGGCTCTGGGACCCCCTTGCGCATGGCTAGGGCTATTCATTTTTTCGCACTGTCAACTCTTCATTTTATGCCCACTGTCCCACATTAGTCCCATTTTTTTCCATATCCGTTCTGTCATAGGCTATGGGACATGTGAAAATACATTTTTTATATTATTTTTAACCAACTTCGGTGGGCTCTGGGACCCCCTTTGCGCATGGCTAGGGCTATTCATTTTCACTGTCAACTCTTCATTTTATGCCCACTGTCCCACATTAGTCCCATTTTTCCATATCCGTTCTGTCATAGGCTATGGGACATGTGAAAATACATTTTTTTATTATTTTTTAACCAACTTTGGTGGGCTCTGGGACCCCCTTGCGCATGGCTAGGGCTATTCATTTTCGCACTGTCAACTCTTCATTTTATGCCCACTGTCCCACATTAGTCCCATTTTTCCATATCTGTTCTGTCATAGGCTATGGGACATGTGAAAATACATTTTTTGTATTATTTTTAACCAACTTCGGTGGGCTCTGGGACCCCCTTGCGCATGGCTAGGGCTATTCATTTTCGCACTGTCAACTCTTCATTTTATGCCCACTGTCCCACATTAGTCCCATTTTTCCATATCCGTTCTGTCATAGGCTATGGGACATGTGAAAATACTTTTTTTATATTATTTTTAACCAACTTTGGTGGGCTCTGGGACCCCCTTGCGCATGGCTAGGGCTATTCATTTTCGCACTGTCAACTCTTCATTTTATGCCCACTGTCCCACATTAGTCCCATTTTTCCATATCCGTTCTGTCATAGGCTATGGGACATGTAAAATACATTTTGTATTATTTTTTAACCAACTTCGGTGGGCTCTGGGACCCCCTTGCGCATGGCTAGGGGGCTATTCATTTTTTCACTGTCAACTCTTCATTTTATGCCCACTGTCCCACATTAGTCCCATTTTTCCATATCCGTTCTGTCATAGGCTATGGGACATGTGAAAATACATTTTTTATATTATTTTTAACCAACTTTGGTGGGCTCTGGGACCCCCTTGCGCATGGCTAGGGCTATTCATTTTCTCACTGTCAACTCTTCATTTTATGCCCACTGTCCCACATTAGTCCCATTTTTCCATATCTGTTCTGTCATAGGGCATGGGACATGTGAAAATACATTTTTTATATTATTTTTAACCAACTTCGTGGGCTCTGGGACCCCTTTGCGCATGGCTAGGGCTATTCATTTTCGCACTGTCAACTCTTCATTTTATGCCCACTGTCCCACATTAGTCCCATTTTTCCATATCCGTTCTGTCATAGGCTATGGGACATGTGAAAATACATTTTTTATATTATTTTTAACCAACTTCGGTGGGCTCTGGGACCCCCTTTGCGCATGGCTAGGGCTATTCATTTTCGCACTGTCAACTCTTCATTTTATGCCCACTGTCCCACATTAGTCCCATTTTTCCATATCCGTTCTGTCATAGGCTATGGGACATGTGAAAATACATTTTTGTATTATTTTTAACCAACTTCGGTGGGCTCTGGGACCCCCTTGCGCATGGCTAGGGCTATTCATTTTCGCACTGTCAACTCTTCATTTTATGCCCACTGTCCCACATTAGTCCCATTTTTCCATATCCGTTCTGTCATAAGGCA
>JAGTTF010003892.1:5094-15824 GCA_019095985.1 Streblospio benedicti | reverse complement strand
CCATTTTTTTTTCGTTAAAGTTTTAACAAAAAATTTCCTTTTTTTCCCCCAAAAAGGGGTATTTTTAAAAATCTAAACAAGTAACGGGGCAAAAAAAAAAATTTGGGCCCCTTTGAAAAAACATTAAAACCCCCCATTTTTTCCCCAAAAAAACTTTTGGGCTTTTCCCGGGGGGGTTTTTTACACACCTCAAAACTCATCTGAGAAAACAATAAAAAGCAGCGTATTTCATGTAAAAGTCCATGTACAACATGAGTGTGTGTTCGTTTGAGTGGTTATTGGCCTTATTCCTTATTTTTGATACAATATGATAGACACTTGAAAATGGCAGTCATGAAGCAAAAGCATTGTGTTTGTTTTGTACCATGTCTGTGTGTCTGCCTGTGCATCTGTGTGTTTGTCTTTTACTGTCTCTCTGACTATATCTCTATCTCTGTCTGACTGAGTGGCAAGGTAACATCTATCAAATATTCTGTCAAGCGAATGATTAAAAACATGATACCTAGCAGGTCGCCTAAAAAAGTGGGGGGTCGTCCAACTTTTCTGATTCATTTTGGGAGGGGGGGTTGTTGCTGAACTTGTCAAATAACCGTTGATGGGGGTGGCTTAACTTTTTTAAATTAAACTACGGTATTTTAAAGAAATACATTCTGTTAGCAGTTGTCCAGAAATGAAATGACTGTATAGAGGACTTTTGCTTTGATTGTGGGGGAGGGGGGGGGGTGCACTCAACTTTTTAAAATGTTGATTACGGGGGTGGGGGGGGGGTGGGGGCTAAATTTAGTTATCTAAAAGTGGGAAATTACAGAACTTTTTCTTCAAGCCGCCCCGGTTTGCAATACATTATCGTTCCCCAATCTGCTGCCTCCATGTAGCTTCTGATTAATCCTGGAAGGTAAACCTCTCTATTCAGTCACCTGGTGGCTGACTTGAAGTGGTTTCAATAGAGAGATGGTCTCTTTATGGAGGTTCTCTCTGTTCTCCCGTGTTTGCTGAAAATACTCGATTCTGATTGGCTGAGAGGCGGAATGGAAAATTTGATATCCTACGCTAGAAAGTTTAAGACCTAAAATGATAGATAAACAAGGGAGAAAAAGGTAAATCATACAATCTCATGTAGAAGCTGCAGGGTTTATTATTGAGGAGTGTTCTAAAGCTTTGTGATCATCGGTGTCAAAATCATATGGATGACTTTGTGATAATATTAAATTGTTAACGTCTCCCGCGCTTTTCTCCTACAATCAATTGGACAGAAATAAACATAAAAACTAGAGACTTGTTGAAAGTTTTAGTTGATTTTACTGCACAGTTATTGTATTTTTGATAAAAAAAATCGCACATTCTTTGTCTGTATTTAACACCAATAATTATCCTTTATTTATGTATGTAGAAAACTAAACACACAAAATTGAAATAGTCAGATTTGTACTTATTTATTATACGTATTTGAAATAACAGAAGATATACACAATAAACAAAGTTATATAATATAGTTACAGTTAGTTATTTATATATTTCAGTTGGCAGTCATTAATCAATTGATTCAGACTTACTATAAATGATAGAACCAATATATTTTTTGTTCACATTTTAATCAAATATTTTTGACCTTGCGGTCATCTTCAGAATATAATGCAAAATTACAAAACAGTAGTTTTCAATATTACATATAAACAATACAGAACATAAATCAAAACATAAGAACACTTAATTACTTTACATATATTGTACATTTTGTTTCTCAAATAGGTAACAAACTATTCATATAATACAGTAGAATTCACTCCCATATATATCCATACATCTGTCAAGTGATGAGGCTTTAGAGTGTGGTTCGGTTAAAAGTTAGGCAGGGCACTATTTATCATAAGACGGGTAGAGTTGACAGGTTGACAGGTCGTGACGTGTGTTTCTTTTACAAACAGATCAGTATGAGTCATTTTATTTAAGTTGGAATTGAAAAGTAAAATTGTGTGAAATGTTATTGTTATGCGCTATTGATTCATAATGCACTTAGATCTAGTGTAGTCTAGACCTACTGACATGAGATACATATAATAGAATGAATGATAAACTGGTTAATTCAGCTTAAACCCCAACAATAAGTGACACATTGTGTACGTTCTGGGTGTGACAAATAACTAATTCATATGTAATATTGCCAGTCTACTTTTGGTAGTGAATTCTATAATCTAGACTAAAGTACAAGCAGAAAACCTAAAATCCGGTGCAGACAAATTAAAGTGCAACAAAATCACTCTGGGCAGGTAGCATTTGAAACAAGCTATTGGTGAAACTTCAGAAAGTTGTCTACATTTGCTAAAGATACTCTAAAACTATTTACAAAAGAGGATGCTGTGTAATAACTGCTCACTTCTTGGCATGCACAGTCATATGGTGCTTTTCCAAGTTGCTTCCTTGTGTAAATGATTTGTGACAAATATGGCAATAAAATGGCTTCTCACCAGTGTGTGTGCGCTTGTGTCTCTTCAGGCCAGAACTTTGAGCAAAGCATTTCTCACACTGATCACACTTGAATGGTTTATCTCCCGTGTGAGTGCGCATATGAGTCACAACAGCAGACCTGTGAGAGAAACTTTTATCACAAACTCCACAACCATAAGGTTTCTTACCGCTGTGAGTTCTCATGTGGATTTTCAGAGTTCCACTTTGCCTGAATGTTTTCTCACACACTTCACACTGATATTCTTTCTCTCCAGTGTGGATTCTCATATGTTTGGTCAGGGTGGCTTGTTGACTAAAACTCTTGCCACATTGACTACACTCATAAGGTTTCTCCCCAGTGTGGGTTCTCATATGGGATTTCAGACCTATCTTTTGCCTGAATGTTTTCTCACAAACTGTACACTGATGTTCTTTCTCTCCAGTGTGGATCCTCATGTGTCTGGTCAAGTGTACACTAGAACATTTCCCACGTTGATTACACTTACATAGTTTCTCACCAACATGTAATGCATTTTGTGATTTTAAACTCTCACGTGGGCTGAATGATTTCTTATTCGATGTTGACTTCATTTGCACATCACTGTGGTTTGCCATTGCATATGAGTTTTTAAATGTTATATGATATACACTCTCATGAAATACTTAATTAATAAATCTAAACACAGAACCGTTTAATCCCTGATATTTGATATGTTACTCCTCCAGTCATTAATATTCAAATATCCACTATTCTTGCACTTCAGTTGTGTATTAAAATAATACTGATGATGATAAGATAAAATATTATGTAGATAGTGCTGTATATAATTTTATTCTATTTTTGCTAATATGCTAAAAAATAAAATACAATTGCATATACATGATTATAACTTTAAAAATGAAATAAAATTTACTCTTTTATTGTAATATTTGTTTATTAAAGTCTCTTTGATTAAAGAATTTAACAGCAAAATTTCACATTTACAATTTTTAGTCACAATGCACCGCCCTTCACAGGTGATCTCCTTTTATAGAGGACTATCATTTTATTTTCACCAGGAACACATGATAATTAAAGCAATTATTGTTGAACAAGTTCATTAGCTAACAAGTTCATTAGTAAATTCAAACAATATACTTAGTTCTTCATATCAATAGTTGTCACTATTTGATAATATATCACTCAATATTTCGACCACAACGTCTGTTTATCCTTTTCACCAGTGTTTGCATTATGACTCCACACTCTTCAGAAAAACAAACAGACGTTCTCAAGAGTGTGGAGTCATAATTTAAACACTTTGATGAGAAGGACAGACGTTGTGGTCGAAATATATTGAGATATATATCATTGAATTATGATAGCTGTTGATAAGAAGAACTAATGCATTGTATTAAAACAATTATGGTCCAGATGTTCTGGTGCTGCATTTTACATTTTCATTCCCACAGTTGTATGTTTAAGAAGCTGGAACAACGACACTGTTAATTCTTGGAGCAGCTTTACACATAGTTCATAATATGTCAATGGTCACTTTAACACACAAATCTCAACATTTCCTCACTATAACTTTCCTATAATATTTATTTTTATGTCCTTGAGGTTTGATCAGGTGCGAGCCACATTCAAAGTTACGTCCATCATTATACTTCTACAGAAGAACCTCCAAATAGGACCACCTCTATAAAGAGACCACCTCCATTGAAACCACTTGTGCCGTACTTGTGTTCTTAATAGAAAGATTGTACTGCACATAGCGCATTTGAGAAAACAATTCAAATGCAGCATATTTCATGTAGAAATCCACGTAAAAAGTATAGCAGCGTCATGAGGCAAAAGCATTATGTTTGTTTCGTACCATGTCTGTTCTCCCGTGTTTGCTGAAAATATTCGATTCTGATTGGTTGAGAGGGGGAATGGAAAATTTGAGAAAAAAGCAATCATATAATCTCATGTAGAAGCTGCAGGGTTTATTATTGAGGAATGTTCTAAAGCTGTGTGATCATCAGTGGCAAAATCACATGGATGACTTTGTGATAATGTTAAATTGTTACGTCTCCATGTTTTTTCTCCTACAATCAATTGGACGGAAATAAACATAAAAACTAGAGGCTTGTTTTTAAGTTTTAGTCCATTTTACTGCACAATCATCGTATTGCTATGAAACATATTCTAGCACATAAAGGAATTTCAGGTAAATAAGAGATATTTTTTATACAAACATGAATTGTAAATAGTATTAGCAAGTCATCAAAAACATATTCTCTTATCACAAACATGCCTCACAGTATCATAAACCTGAACACAATATACATAGGGGTCCAATATTGCTCACCTGTCAAACACCATTTTATGTATTTTTACATTTTCATAATTAAATAAAATAATTAATGACTCCTTTACAAAAAAACTTTTGGCTGTGTCCATGATGACGAAGGTGGCTTATGAATATTCATTAGCTAAGTTAGCAGCACCAAATGAAGGCACGGTATAGATATAATATCATTGACGGACATTATGATGTATGATAGCTTGTTGTGGCCAGATGGTAATTTCAAAAGTTATTTATTCTTTGACAGTATTTAACAGCAATGATTATCCTTTATTTATCTATATACAGAAATGAACACACATAATTGAAATAGTCAGATTTGTACTAAATTTATTTCAAATAACAGAAGATATACACTATAGTCTACAAAGTTACATAATATAGTTACGTGTACAGTTAGTCATTAATATATTTCAGTAGGCAACCATTAATCAACTGATTCAGACTTACTATAAATGATAGAACCAACATCTTTTTATTAATATTTTAATCAAATATTTTTGACCTTCCGGTCATTCTCAGAATGTAATGCAAATTGGGCAAACTTAAATTACAAAACAGTAGTTTTCAATATTACATATATACAATACAGAACATAAATCAAAACATAAGAAGACTTAATTACTTTACATATATTGTACATTTTGTTTCTCAAATAGGTAAAAAACTATTCATATAATACAGTAGAATTCACTACCAAATATATCCATACATCTGTCAAGTGATGAGGCTTTAGCGAGTGGTTCGGTTAAAAGTTAGGCAGGGCACTATTTATCATAAGATGGATATGGTTGGTAGTATTCATCCTTCCATTGCATGTGTGGCAATAATGGGAAGGGTTGACAGGTTGACAGGTCGTGACATGTTTTTACAAACATAGATCAGTATGGGTTATTTTATTTAAGTTTGAATTGAAAAGTAAAATTGTGTGAATTGTTATTGTTATGCGCTATTGATTCATAATGCACTTAGATCTAGCGTAGTCTAGACCTACTGACATGAGATAAATATAATAGAATGAATGATAAACTGGTTAATTTAGCTTAAATGAATTGTTCTTACATCATAAACATTTCTGTGGTGTGAAAACTAAAAACTGTTTATTTCTAACATGATGCAACATCAGACGCCCACAATACGTGACACGTTGTGTACGTTCTACGTGTGACGTAGCTCCCCCGCGCGTAACTCGTTCAGACGGATCTGTGAGGCAACTGTCCACCTGTCAACCTCCGTAATTCATATGTAATATTGCCAGGACTACTTTTGGTAGTGAATTCTATAATCTAGATTAAAGTACGAGCAGAAAACCTAAAATTCGGTGCATACAAATTAGCTATTGGTGAAACTTCAGAAAGTTGTCTACATTTGCTAAAAATACTCTAAAACTATTTACAAAAGAGGATGTTGTGTAATAACTGCTCACTTCTTGGCATGCACAGTCATATGGTGCCTTTTCAAGCTGCTTCCTTGTGTAAATGATTTGTGACAAATGTGGCCGTAAAATGACTTCTGACCAGTGTGTGCGCGCATCTTCAGGTTAGAACTGTCAGTAAAACATTTCCCACACTAATCACACTTGTATGGTTTCTCTCCCGTGTGAGTGCGCATGTGCTTCACAACATCAGACCTGTTGGAGAAACTTTTATCACAAACTTCACAACAATAAAGTTTCTCACCGGTGTGAGTTCGCATGTGGATTTTCAAACTTGCACTTCGGCTGAATGATTTCTCACACACTGTACACTGATATTCTTTATCTCCAACGTGGATTCTCATGTGTCTGGTCAAGTTGGCTTGTAGACTAAAACACTTACCACATTGACTACACTCATAAGGTTTCTCACCCGAGTGAGTTATCATATGGGCTTTCAGATGTCCACTCTGGCGGAATGATTTCTCACACACTGTACACTCATATTCTTTCTCCCCAATGTGGATTTTCATGTGGGTGTTTAAATTGGCTTGTTGACTAAAACTCTTGCCACATTGACCACACTCATAAGGTTTCTCCCCAGTATGAGTTCTCATATGGGTTTTCATATTTCCACTTTGACTGAATGATTTCTCACACACTGTACACTGATATTCTTTCTCTCCAGTGTGAATTCTCATGTGGGTGGTCAAGTTGTAATTGATATTAAAACACTTGCCACATTCACTACACATATATGGTTTTTCACCACTTTGTATTCCTATTAGAGATTTTCGACCTTCAGATCGGCTGAGTGATTTCTTCTTTGGCGTGTGGTTTGTCATTGCCATTGCATATGAGTTTCAAATGTGATATTTTAATATATACTTCTGCACAACTTTATAAAGTTATTTATCCTTTAAAATTTGAATCATATAATATTTCACCTCCAGTTATACTGAGTATCCAGCATTATTGCACTTCATTTGTTTTCGTTTTTTTTCAGTAGGTAGCATTGCTGTTTAAAATAAACTACTATGTAACATGCTGCTTTATTTATTTTTTTCTAGTTTTGCTAATTTTGTTATACCTTAAAATAAAATTGGGTATACTTGATTGTACTTTTGAATATGGAATAAAATTTACTGTTTTATCTTAACATTGTTAATCAAAGTCTGCTTGATTACAGAATTTAACAGAAAATTTCACATTTACAATTTCTATTCACAATGCACCGCCCTTCTCAGGTGATCTCTTTGAATAGAGGACTACCATACATATTATGTACCAGGAACACATGAAAACTATAACAATTATGGCCCAGATGTTCAGGTGCTGCATTGTGAATTTTCATTCCCACAATATCATGGTTAAGAAGCTGCAACAACGACACTGTTAATTCTTGAAGCGGCTTTACACATAGATCATAATAAGGAAATGTTCACTTAAACACACAAATCTCAACATTTCTGAACTATAACTGTCCTATAATATTTATGTTGATGTCCTTGAGGTTTGATCAGGTGCGAGCCACATTCAAAGTTACGTCCATCATTATACTTCTACAGAAGAACCTCCAAATAGGACCACCTCTATAAAGGGACCACCTCGATTAAGACCACTTGTGCTGTACTCGTGATCTTAATAGAAAGATTGTACAGTACATAGGGACACCTAGACTCAGCCACCTCTATTACACTTGCTTATTTTAATAATTCTAACATGGTTTCTGGCATATCGATCATTAAATACGGAACCCCTGATATCCCTCAAATGCGCCCCCATTCCAGAAATCCCGGATCTGCTAGTGTCATTGGCACATTGTCTCCTCACATAAAATTTGAATTCAAATTTAGTAAATATTAAATAATTAAATTTATTAAATAGTACTTAAAATTTCAACACCACGTACACATTATGGATCTGGATTACATACATTAAATAACTGCAATCATGACGTATTCTAATGTTACTTTTCTTTATGCTACGTTCAGTCAAATATAACAAGTAAGCCTATCAAATTTTCAAAAAAATTCTATAATTGAAGATGTCACAAAATTAAGGATTCATAATTGTAACAAATCCTGTGTTAAAATAACAAAGATGAATGACGATGAGAGTAGAAATTACTCATACCAATTAACACAGAGATTAGTTTTCATTCACACATTCAGAATCAGAATAAAGTAAGAATCTATTAGTTCAATTTTATTGATATGAAGGTCATTTAGACAGTGGCTTGAACTATATATTATTGTGTACACATCACAATTCTCGCCAAATCTAAATAATCTCAAAGATAATCATATACAAGTACAAATAATCTGTCTTCCATGTGTTTCTACGACAAATTCAATATCATTACAGCCAGCTCCTCACTAGATGAGGGTTAATAGCCTTGATATATCCGCAGGGGGGAATAAAACACTAATGTAGAAATTCTCACTTGTGAAGCTGTTAAATACAAATGATGCTTTGTTCATTTACAGTTGATATCGGTATAATTCATAATCATCAACTATCATATAAAACACCCTGTCCGGTGCCATCCACATCTGCCAAATATAGTGATTGTCCCTCAGCCCCAGCTGCTGCCTGGTGACCACCTGCAACTCGTCCCGCTGCTCCAGTCGTATAGACGGATGGTCTGGTACTCCGCCACGGCGAACAGCCGCTCACTGACGCACGTCACGGCTTGATACGAGGAGGCTCATAGGTCAGGTTCTTCCGTACAAGACGCTCTCCTGGTGGTAAAAGGCTACTGACTAATACAGATCAATAGCAATAGCATTATTGAAAACAACGTTTATTTTGAGACAGAATAGCACCCATTTAGGTTTTAGTATCTTTGTTACTATTAGCCCTTTACACTGAATACCTATGCCTCGGTTACGGCATTTTGTGACCAAAATTACCCGTTATATATCAAACACACCTACCGGTTATAATAGTTTTTGTCGCCACACTTATTTTTGACACTGGCAAAAATCAAAACAAGCGTAGATTGATGTGACCATGATTTTAGTGTAGGTGTACAATGCATTATTAACAGACACACTAGTTACAGAAAATTAATTAATTCATATAACTAATGAAATACGGAGACCCATCAGAATAGCCCAAAAATATATAAAGGTGAACACGGCAATCTGCATTGACACCGAAATAATAGTTTCTTTACACACGTATAACCAGAAAGAACTGGTACGAATATTCTCATGCAAGAAATTCAATGGTTCAAAAATCATTCCAAGGGCTTTATCATAGAAACCTGCATATTCTAGTTATAATTCTCTTGCGGCTTTCCTCCCACTGAATGCACTGACCTGATGGTGAGAAGATGAGGAGTGTTTTATAGTACGCTGTCACCGCCAGCTTCCCCGTGGTCGGCTCCTCACATATAGATATGAGCTCCCCAAAACACTGCAGCGTCAACACCTATTATAGAAATATGCGATCTTAGTTGTGAATATTAAGCTAAACGTTGCTTTTATGTGATGAAGCTTCAGATACTTGGTAGACATTTTTCACATGAGGTAACTTGCTGGCTACATTTTCGAAACCGTCCAATTGCAGGCTGCAATGTGGCAAGATATGCAAATGTGGCAAGTTGCGTCAAGTTAGTCAGTGAGTTTTCCTTTTGAAGACATCCCTAGGTATATGCAAAGAAAATGGCCGCCTCACACTAGATGCATCTGATACATGAAATTTTTAATTAATTTTAAAACATAAATGGTCTCATAAAACATTAACTCCTCTTTATATGTGTGTTAAAATATACATGTTGCACTGTTACTTTGGATTAGAGAACCTGGCAAGTTAGGGCAAATTAGGCAGTGAGCTTTTCTTTTTGAGGATATTCTAGTTATATGCAAAGAGAATGTACACTTCACACTAGACGTTCATACATGAAATAAGCATAACTTTTAAGTCATGCTAAAAATAAATGTCTTCACAAGGCATTAAATTCACTTTACTATATGTGTTAAAATTCTCTTGTTGCACTGTAACTTTTGGGATCAGAGAATCTCGGCAACTACACTTTTTTTATATTAAATTGAGGAAAAGGCCTGAATTTAGCCTAAAAATTTCCCTTTTAAGAAATTTAAAAATTTTTAATTGGCAAAGAAACCAAACAAGGCCAAAAAAAAGCTTCCCCCCCCCAAATCCTTTTTAAAAAATTAATAAAAATTTCGAAAAAATTTTTTGATTAAAATTTTGTTCCCCAAATTTTCGGGGTTTTATGCACCAGCAGAGAACACTTTTTTTTTAAAAAAAGAAAAAAATTTTATGGGAAAGTGTTCTTAAAAACCCTCATATACGTAGACCAACGGTGTTTATATTACATAAAGCATCTGAAACAGAAATGTTTCAAGGGTGGTTGGGGGGGGTGGTGGTGGTGGGGGCTTCAATTTCTTTTCTCTTTTGTTGGTGATAATCACAGATCATGGATTCCACGGCGCTTAAGCTTACAAGAAAAAACAATTTAAAAGTATGGGTTATGCTTACAGTGTTCTCGGCCTTGGGCAAAAAATTTT
>JAGTTF010003860.1:0-12029 GCA_019095985.1 Streblospio benedicti | reverse complement strand
CCAAGTACTGATTGTAGTATTTTGGGTGCCTTTGAAACTCTTGTCGATTGTCTACACGGCTCTGTTCATGGGCTTGACGCTGTTTCAATGTCTGGTTGAGCAGGAGTGATCGTGTTGGTGATCTCTCAGACACTGGATTTAGGGGAGCCAAAGCATCTGGTGGATCAGGAGTGTGAGGGACTCTGCACAATAGTAGTATGTATTCTGTAAAGGATCTAGGCTCTGATTGGTCAATCAAAATAATGAGGTCGTGACCTCATTAACATGGTGTGTCATGTTTCACGACAGCTGTCAATCAAATGGTCATTAAAAAATTGATGAGCTGTCAATCATTTTGTGCGCCAGCGCTGGAGGGCGTGTGTGGTGGGGAAGGATGGCAGGAGACATCCATGCGGCTTGGGATGGCAGGAGGCCGAGGACGTTGGGAGACGCCCGTGCAGTGGGGGAGGGACGTCAGGAGAGGCCCAGGACATTGAGAGATGCCCGTGCGGCCGGGAGAGTTGGAGGCGAGCCCCAGGGGAGGGAGACGTGATGAAGGCGTCAGTCTGGATGCGGGGTACAGCGTCTTAACCTCATCACAGCTCATGGCTATAACACAGCATTGCACATCCATATAGTACAAGATCTACAACTTGAAATGAGCTTCAAAACCTACCTACCTGTCAAAATATAGCTGCAAGACTATCAATCAAATTTTGACAGAGGATGAGTCATCGAGTCGACCAACCTCTTATTCTTCCCAGCGTGCTGGTAAATTGCTAATCAAAATAGCGCAGCGGGGGGTATCATGACTGAGGGCTACCCGACAATCCATCAATCAATTTTTGACAGCTGACAATCATTGAGTTGAGCACTATAGCAACAACCCATCAATCAAATTTTGACAGGTGATGAGTTGAGCAGATGCAGCGCTATAGCAGCAACCCATCAATCAAATTTTCGACAGCTGTCAATCACTGAGTTGAGTAGGTGTATAGTCATAAGCTCAATCCTCTCAAAAAAAACAGAAAAAATAATGGTGGAATACAGAGTGACAAATACCGTGGTTTTAAAATCAACCTTAGTCACGGGGGAGATATTGGATTTGAGCCACTTGGTAAATAATTTAAATAACTGAGACAGTTTAGCACGCTACGTTTAAAGCCATTCATCATCGTCATAAGCTCAACAATAGCAAAGAAATCCCCGGCAAAAACCAGCTATTATACAGAATGAAAAGCGCCCCAGGTGAGGGCAAAACCAGTGTTTAATACACTGGAATGTCACTGTCTATATATTGGCTGATTATTGATTTATAGCAGTATCATCTATTACCAAGAAGTGGATACATTTTTTGGAGCCGCTGTGTCTGGAGTTTGTGGTTATAGAATATTGATTTCAATGGTGCATTCAAATAGTAATAAGAATGTGATTCACTAGTAAAATGGACCTAATAATGTCACTGTCTATATATTGGCTGATTATTGATTTATAGCAGTATCATCTATTTCCAAGAAGTGGTTACAGTTTTGGAGCCGATAGTAAAAATGGACCCAATAATGGGCCCAAATGGGCCCAAATATGGACCGTTTGGGCCCATATGAAATAGGGTTCTTGTGGTCACCATTTCCAACCGGACATGCCGAATTTGAGCATCCTAGCTCAAACGATGCAACCTGGAGGCGTAACGAACCGGACGGATGGACGGACGGATGGACGGACGGATGGACGGACGACAGATGGACGGACGGACGGATGGACGGACTCAATTAATTATACAAGCCAGTGTATAAAACACTGGAAAAATAGCTCTGCTAATCATTGTTTCCTTACACATAAATGCCGTATCAAAATGTTATCAACTTTGCATCAAATGGGGTAGTCTGTTTCAATCAAAGTATGTGTTTCAACCACTACACTACGCACTCTATGTCAAAATGCTTGCATTACAAAAAGGATTATATCAAGTGTACACGTATCTACAATCTATTTTACATTTTGATTGAATAATACGCTCCAACCCACCCATAAATCACCTCGCCTATACCTGTTTAACTCATACGTTAAATTGCCTACATCACTCTAATAATCCGCTCAGCATGCTGTAAATTACAAATCAAAATAGCACAGCGAGGGGTCATGACCACCTGTCAATCAAAAATATTATGTTGGGTTCATCAAGTGCTTGAGCTGTCAATCACACGACCTGTCAATCAAATGAGCTGTCAATCATGTTGTATGCTCACAAGTTAGCTGTCAATCAAAATAATGTGGGTCACGACCCGTGTCTATGACAGGTGCACGAGCTGTCAATTATTTTTTGGACAACCATTCTGCAGGGGTGAGATGCTCGAGGGGAGAGGGAGTAGTATATGAACATAGGGGGACTGGCACAGAAGACCCTTAAAAACACCCTCTGATGGGAGTTTCTGGCACAGGGTCTTTCTGTGCCAGTCCCCCATGTATTTATTGGGTAATAAGAAGAAAAATAAGAATCAACAAAGGAAACACAAAAATGTGTTTATTGATTTTGGTTGGCCGTACAGTTCATATATTTATTCGTTATCAGTACAGTTCATATATCTAATTGTCGAGTCTTCAGAATTGTCAGGGCATTCAGGTAGTGTCAGTCTTCAGATAGTGGTCGGCGTGATCGATACTGTTTATATCCATCTCTTAGAAATGTTGTGGTTCATCGTCAGAAAGTGGTCGAAGTGGTCGACGATACTGCTCATATCCATCTGTTCTAAGATTGTTTTGCGGTAGAGGTAGTGTCGCGAGCGTTTCGTCCGAGATTACGCTCATGGCTTGGCGAATGGAGACGATGCACAGTTTGCTTAGTGAAAGCTCCATTCAAACTCCATCACTGTGCTTGGGTCTGCTCCTCGTTTCAGTAGAAGTAGTCCCATCGAGTGTAGATTATAATGCATTGCCATTTGAAAAGCTCTTCGGTTCCATTTGTCTATCACGTTGACGTTTTTTGGTGAAGCGAGTTGTGAAATCATTTCAGTTGTAGGTGAACCTTTGTAGCAAATTGAGAGATCGTAGTGTAGTGGAGGGGTGTTGTATGCGCTAACACGTTAATGTCCGCCCAGGTAATGCGAAAGTAGAGTGGTAATCAAGTCTGCACTTTTGTTCATTGCGGCCATGCATAATGGCGTATCCCCGTCTTCGTCGGGTAAGTTAACATTATGCGGTGTAATCGATCGAGTAAATATGCACATCGGGATGGGTTTGGAAAAGGGTCAGAGTATAAACAGGCTAAGTATAGCGCAGTTTAGTCCTGCCCACTAACTTTGTTCATATCTGCTCCGTCTCTGATTAAAACAGCTGCTAACCTCCATTTGCTCTTTCGAATAGCATAGTGTAGAACTATGTGAAGATCGTTGTCTTCCATTGTAGGTCTGGACTCGTGTTGTTGTTGTTGTTCTAATGGTTCTTTAGGTTATCTCAAAGGTTTTTCAACGTCTTTTTCATGTTTCTTGGTGGTGCGTTTCTGGGAAGCATTTGGGAAATTTCTTAGCAATGATCTTGTGTCAAAATGTTTGTGAAGTGCTTTGTACTTGTGAGGGTTCTTAAAAACTTTTAGTTCGTTGATGGTCAGTCTCGTATGGTTTCCCTATCCCGTTTTCTATCTTGTTCGCATTAAATATACGTTGTTGTATAGCATTTTCTATTGAGAACGATGTTGTGGAGGTGTATATTTGTAAAATCGGGTTAAATTAATAAGAAATAATTTAAAATATCGTACCAACAGCGTGCTCATTACAAGATGGCGTCTTGACTGCTGCAAAAAGTGTAGACATTGGTTTTTCCTACCTCGTTATGCTCGGCAGTTCTCGGCTCTTTCGTCGGCACTTTGCGCTGTATTGCGTCATTCTTTCATTTGAACGGACGCCATAATGGAGAAGAGCATTGGATCGTGAAAAGTCGATTTGAAATTCGGATTTTATTGCGTCTGGAAACGTGAAGAGCACTTCAAATGTGTATATTTATTCAAGATATGTCTTGCAGAAGTAAATGAAATAGATTGGGGCGCTTATGTTTCTCAGAACTGCTGCAAAGCCGGTTTGTAACCGGCAGAATTTAGAACATGGATTGGCGAGGAGAAAAAATATCCTGTGTGGTGAGTATTATTTTGTTTGTGTGTGCGTCATTTTTTATTACGTGGAGAGTTTAAACTATATGTATAGTGATAGAAGAATTGTTGGACGTCGTTTTCAAGAGAAAAACGTATATTGTGAAGGAGATACACTAGTGTTTTCCGTGGTGATGAATAATTTATGCTAATGAGGTAATGTATGCGTAGTATTGGTTTATCATACTGAAACTGAATTGGCATTCTTCATTTATGTTACGATCTATACGTGAAGGAAACTTCATGCTGTACATAGATTCCCGGAGCAAGCTTGTACTCTGGTGCTTTGCCTTGGACCATATAAAATATGTCCAGATGGGTCTCAGCTCACCTGCAGCACATGGTAACAATGGAGAGCAAGCATCCAAGTTTCCTGCTGGTAACTTCACTGTGAAAGACGAAACATGCATTCTCTGCTATAGCTATTGACCAAGCTCATGAGTAGAACGTATGCATCTGTGAAAGGAGATGGAGGAGCAGTGAGTCTGACAGAGAATCCTGCAGCTTTGTGTCACTGGATGGTGTCTGGCCCAGAAATAGACTGATTCTCGAGTTTCAAACCACAGCAGATATGAGAAATGAAGACCACTGAACTCAAGCACCAAGAGGAAACAAAGAATGTACAGCTAGCTGTTGCCTAAGATGTAAAAGGCTACTAGTGTCATAAAACAGATAAATGGGAAAACCCCTTCTGTGATGACAGCAAAGATCTTGGTGCCAGACAACAGAGACTTGGCTGACCCTGCAATAATCACCACTGTACGTCAAATTGAAAAAATTGGGACAAGAGCAGTAAGACATTTTGTCAACGAGAGGCTTGTTAACCAGACAAGAGTCCACTGACCCAATCAGAAGAAATAACTTGCCTCTCTCTTCAGTAAACCTCCAGGAAGAGAGAAGTCCAGAACACAGCTGCAGGTGTCGTCCCTCAAGAATGACTGCTCCCTGTTCTCTAGGTTGTTCATTGCATCTCAAAACACGTGATGGAGATCTCGATTAATTTTGAAGACGAGAACCAACCTTGTCCCCCATCCTTATCGAATATGGGCAAGAGTTACGACTTGGAACAAAGTCTGATCTTGTTGAATGCTTGGAAGATCTGACACCTTCAGGATACTCCTGCTGCAACTCGTGCTGTTGAAGTCATGATCCTGATGGAACAGCTATTGCAATATGCTGGCACCTTGCATTGCAAAGACTTTCTCTGTATGCATCTCAAGTGTTCTTATCGTACATCACATCACAGCTTCAGCACAAAAACAGAGTGGATATTGTCTGGGATGAATACCTTCAAGACAGTTTGAAAGGAGACACTGGGAAGGAAAGGGGCAAAGGTATCCGAAGACGAGTGGAGCCTTCTAGCTCCATCCCTGGAAACTGGCAGGCCTTTTTCCGCATAGATAAAAACAAAGGTGGAACTGTTTGAATTCCTGGCAACAAGGATAACAACCTCAGAGACGAGAAACAAATTATCAGCACACACCACAATGCTGTGCTTTGTAGACAGCCCCTAGATGTTGCTGGTCTTGCCCCATACACCCATGAGGAGGCAGACACCAGAATACTACTTCATGTTGAAGACGCAGTGAGCAGAGGCATGGTTTCACCAAAGTATTAATCCGTACAGTTGACACAGATGTTGTTATAATTGCTGTGGCAGCAGCTGAACATCTGCACCTTGATGATCTCTGGATTGCTTTTGGCATAAGAAAGAACTTCAGGTTTTTGGCAGCCCACGAGATGGCAGCAGCATTGGGACCGAACAAATGCAGAGAGTTGCCATTCTTCCATGCCTTCACTGGGTGTAACAATGTATCAAGCTTTGGTGGCAGGGGTAACAAAAGAGCATGGGAAACCTAGAAAGCCTGTGATGGTGTAACAAATGTTACTGCAGCATTCCGTGCATTGGCTGCTACCCCAAGCCGTTCAATCATAGACGAATTACTTGGATGAATTGGAGCGCTTTTGTTGTCCTGTTCTATGATCGCACCAGCAGCAGCCAATGACATGTCAATGATGCTCGCAAGCATCTGTTCACACAAAATTGCAGATCCATAGATGCACTTCCACCGACTTGAGAAGCTCTTAAACACCATATTAGGAGAGCTGCATACCAAGCAGGCTTCTGCTGGGGCCACATGATGGTTTGCAGACCAGAGCTCCCCGTCACCAAGTGAATAGGGTGGGTTCACAGTAATAATGGCTGAACAACTCTACCAGAATCAACTGAAACATGCCGCAGCTGCTTCCGATGTGGCTGCAAGAAGAGCTGCAGAGGACAGTGCAAGTGCGTGAAGGCCGCACTCCAATGCACAGCTTATGCTATACTGCGGTGGATTGGACAAGAGAGTAGTGCTAGACAGCAGAGACACACTATCAATCCATATGGAATGTGTATATATAGAATACTGTATTGATTTGATTTGATAAATATTACCTTTGTTCATGGACTTCATATAGACATATAATAGAAATAGAAAATTGCACATTTTGCCAACTAAACCGACAAAATAAGTATGTTATACTTCATATGAACGTGTACAAAAAATACATAGTTTGTGGATTACTATGACAGAATAAGTATGTTATGTATGTTTTGTCATATTAAATTACTGTTTTAAAATAAATTCCCAGTCAATTAATACCATTCATATGTTAAAATAATTAAATTTAGTTATATCCATACCAATCCTTATATATCGCGACATTAGAACGGCCATTTTGAAAAATGGCCGCCTTTTTGAACATAGGCAAAATTTAGAATGTCTATATCCAAATCTCATCTTGGGTCATGCTTTTTAGCATTGTGCCAAATTTCATGCTTGTATCACCAAAGGCACATTACTTTCACATATCTGCTGGGCTAAAAAGGACGATGAGAGTAAACGTATATATATTTGTGTCTATATTCTTGGTACATTTTCTTGAAGAAGTAGTAGAATTTACGTATCAAAAGATTTATGTTATTACGTCTTTTTAGCCGAGACGTGAAGATGAGAGGTGATGCCCTCATGATGATCTAGAGACGAAAAAGATGGTGCATTCGTAATCAATCTGAGGAGGGGAATCATTTGTGTTGGGAGAGCACGAATTTTCAGTAAGTATTGCATCTAGTTCATCACGTTGTTAAGAAATAGAGTAAGTATATATTTTGAGAGTATAAACTAAAATTTTTTATTTTCTTGTTTGCAGATTAGTTGGAAAGCTATTCTTCTTCCCAGAGACGCAAAAAAGATGGTACATTCATTGCAGTCTGAGGGAATCGTTTGTATTGGAGCATACGAATTTTCAGTAAGTATTACATTGTTAAAAAGTGAAGTAAGGAGATTTATTTTTGTCAATATGAACTACGCACAGATTTTTCAAAGTGTAAACACAGATTTCTTATTATTTTCGCAGATTACCCTGTGATGTGGAGACTTCCTCTGTTTATTGTGATGATGAGGGCTGTGTGGTCAAGATGAAATGGAAGAGAAGAAGCATAATGCAATCTTTATGTTGTACATGGGTGTGTTGGGGGAGGGAGGCAGGGACATTATGATTTTCAATATGTTGGTGTGAACAATTGATAGTATAGTGTAATATTAATTTTTGACAGTTATGGTAAAGGATCAGTATGAATTTAAAGTAAAATAAATATTTTGTTTGGACATATTGAACACTCATTTGCACAAGGTTTTTACATTATATATACAGTCTACAACTATCCTTTTGTGCTAGTTTTTTATAAGCTCACATTGATAGCCTTTCGGACCTTCCCGGTCCTTCTTCAGTCTGCCAACTGCCTAATCGTCACGTGATCGTGGTGTGACGTCGTCGGCAGAGGCTGGTAGGATGTTGGTGTAGATGGCTGGCAGGTCGGCGGCCCCCACGTTCTTATTTAGGTCGGGCTTGAGGCGCCTGATGTGAATGGCCTCCCTGATCTTTCTTTCAAAAGTGTTCTGGTCACGATCTATTATTTTGATGTTATCCAGGGATATGTGATGGCTCTCTGTCTGGTTGGTGTAGGTGTAAGGGGCATGTGAGGAGGTGCTGCTGGGGCGTCTATGCAGGTCGAATCTGGTCTTAAGGTCTTCGATGTTTCACCCACATAGGAGCTACTACATCCTTCAGAGCCTGATCCACCACAGTTAATTTGTTAGACCACACCACAAACGTCCTCTTTCTTGGCTGGATCCTTGGGTGCTACCAGTAACTGTCTCTGAGTATTCACCGGTTTGAAGTATGCACTACATCCATAACCACTCATAATCCTTCTCACCGTCTCCGACAAGTCCTTCACATATGGTATTCCCACCATCGTCTTCTTTGTCTTGTCCGTCGGTCCTTCTTCTTTCCTGCTTCTTCCTTGTCTCTCAACACAGATCCTCTTTTGATCGCCCAGGATGGGTATCCACATTTTGACAATGCCTCATTCACATGTTTTATTTCTGCTTCTCGATCCATCTCTTCAGTAACCACGGTCTTGGCTCGGTGATGGAGAGTGCGTACTACACTGAGTTTGTGCTCTAAGGGGTGGTTAGAGTCAAACTGGAGGTATTGGTAGGTGTGTGTCAGCTTACGGTAGATCTTGAGTTTGAGACTACATCTTTCTTTGATGTTAACGTATCCAGAAAGGCAAGCTCACCATCTTCTTCTCCTTCAGTGGTGAACTTGATGTCAGCGTCAGTGTGTTTAGATGGTCCGTGAATTCCTGGGCATACTCAGAGTCTAGCTTTGTGTGAGTGTCATCCACATATCGGTACCACCAGTGGGGAGGGTGAGGCTCTGTTTCAATTGCCTTTTGTTCTATGTCCTCCATCATCGCATCACACACTATCATGGAAACTAGCGACCCCATAGCCGCTCCATGGATCTGCTGGTAAAACTTTCCACCATACATAAAAAGTAGTGCAACCGAGCACAATTTCCAAAGTTCCGCGATTTCACCTGGCTTCAATGTGGTTCTCTTGTGTAGGTCCCTGTCTGCATCCAGTTTGGTCTTAATGCATTCAACTGCTTTTATTCACAGGAACACTGGTAAAAGCGCCCGTGATATCATACGATCTTAGCTCTTGTCCTTCCTCAATTCTGCATCTGCTGATTATCTCTCCGAATTGTTTTGAGTTTTTGATGTGTCTTTCGGGTTTGCCTATTATTGGTGAAATTATAGATGCCAGGTGCTTTGAACACTTCAACCGGTGAATACTCTCAGACAGTTACTGGTAGCACCCAAGGATCCAGCCAAGAAAGAAGACGTTTGTGGTGTGGTCTACAAATTAACTGTGGTTGTAATAGTTGCTGACTATAAAGCACCTATATTATAAGTACTATATGTGTGTGTAAACCTTGCATACTGTAGAAGTTCATTTTAGATGGTCATTAGTAAAAGTTCCTACCAAGGCTAAACATCTTGTTTTACATCTAAGAACACACGAAACATGGTGACAGCGCTGGAGACACATTAACAACGCTACCCACTCTATGAAGATATTGCGGTTTACTGTAAGCCTTGATTGACGTACATGAAACAATTGTGTCCTTCACAATGGCACCTCCAGAAGCACCTGCAAAAGCTAAACCTGTACCTGGCATCAAAGCACCGCCGCCCCTTATATGCGAAGCTAAACACATTGTGGACAACTGGAAACTGTTCAGGCAAAAGTGGAATAATTATGCCATCATCACGGATCTGAAAGTGCAACCTGCCGAATACCAGGTGGCTTTGTTCCTCCACACACTTGGTGATGAAGCTCTCAAAATATACAACGGACTGCAGTTCATCAAACCGGAATCAGAAAGAACAATCAAAGATATTATTGATGCCTTTGATAAATTTGCTGTTGGCGAAAAGCAACGAAACATATGAGAGGTTTGTTTTTAATCAGCACAGCCAACAAGAAGGTGAGCCATTTGAAGTTTACCTATCTTCACTACGCCAACTTATCAAATCATGTAACTACTGTGATTCGTGCATAGAATCAATCTTGAGAGATCGAATTGTGCTTGGTGTAAGAGACTTAGAAACACAATCTGCTCTTCTAAAAGAGAGGAAATTGACACTTGAAAAGGCCATAGATATTTGCCGCGCAGCTGAAAATGCTACCATGCACATACAGGCAATGAGTATAGTACATAAACAGAGTGAAAATGTGAACAAGGTAAAAGCTGAAAAATCTAGTAAAAGTACAAAAGTTGTGACAAAAATGTGCAAATATTGCGGATATGAACATCCTATGCTGAAAAGCAAATGTCCAGCCTATGGAAAAACCTGTTCCCGGTGCAAAAGAGACAATCACTTTGCTAAAGTGTGTGAGAAACGTGACGCTCGCAACAGCCAAATAAATGCACTACATGCTGATCCACATAATATGCCCCTCGAGGAATCTGATGACGAGATTGTCGATTCCATAGGATCAAAGGGTACCAGCAAAGACATCAGGTGTCGACTGCTCCTCCTACCTACCAGAACAGAAGTCATCTTTCAAGTTGACACGGGAGCCTCTGTCAATGTTCTACCATTAAAATATCACCCTGCAAATATCCCCCTTGACCCAGTAAACAAATCACTCTATGCGTGGAATGGTGAGAAAATTACAGCCCTGGGTTCCTGTATACACACTGTATGCAACATGCTCAATGGTCGCCGCTATTCAATCGAATTTCTGATCATTAAGGAAGATCTCACACCTATTCTAGGTCTAAAAGACAGTCAAGTCATGAGATTTGTAACCATCAATGAAGAAAATTTCGAACGAGTATTGAAGATTGATCTTAGTGAGTATGAAGAAGTCTTCGATGAGTCTATAGGTACCTTCCCTGGCACACATAGCCTAAAAAGTTGACACTAATGTGAAACCTGTTGTAATGCCAGATAGGCGCATTCCTTTGTCTGTCCGACCTCAGCTGAAAGAGGAAATTGATGATCTTGTATCCCGTGGCATCATAGCACCAGTAGATGAGCCGACTCCATGGGTCAGTCAGGTAGTTGTTACTAAGAAGAAATCTGGAAAACTGAGAGTTTGTATTGACCCCAGGGAGTTAAACAAGGCTCTCCTTAGAGAACACTACACCCTACCAGTCCTTGAAGACGTCTTACATGGGCTACGAAGGTCCAAGGTATTCACAAAGCAGATCTTGCCCATGGTTACTGGCATGTAGCACTAGATGAACACTCAAAGCGTGCTCACAACTTTTCAGACATGTTTTGGAAGATACAGATGGCTCCGTCTTC
The DNA here is from genome assembly GCA_019095985.1 of Streblospio benedicti. Taxonomy (NCBI): domain Eukaryota; kingdom Metazoa; phylum Annelida; class Polychaeta; order Spionida; family Spionidae; genus Streblospio; species Streblospio benedicti. Next base: position 699 of record JAGTTF010003860.1, on the reverse strand, counting down.
CATTCGGAATATGTGTTGCATCTGAAATATTTCAAAGAAGATTACTGGAAGCGCTAGAGGGTCTAGATGGTGTCGTGTGTGTGGCAGACGACATCATAATCCATGGGGAAACACTAGAAGACCATGATAATAACCTTAAGTCATTTCTACATCGCTGTCGCGAAAAGGGCATTCATCTCAATAAAGCAAAGTAAGAGCTTAGAACAGATGTGTTGACATTTCTTGGACATCAAATAACGCCACCTATAGTCTAGCATCCGCTATATAGGTGTGAGAGCTCATTGACAGGAGTTGGATGAATAAACCTACAAACTACTCAGCTGACTTATCCGACTACAACATTGGCGGAGATAGTCACCGGAGTGAATCATCCTTTTTGCCACTCCCAGTCTGCTGCAGATTGCGCCTCACCGAGCACTTGTCGCCGCCCGCTTCGCCACCGCCACCACTCCAGCTACCTTGCGCTGCTGGACATCAGCTCCCGTCGACATCGCCGCTGCCCCCAAAGAGGACCGCACCACGCTGCGCCGCCCCTGCTCATCGACCCGTGCAGCCACCATCACCGGCTGCCCCCTGAGGATAGCCAGCCAGCCGACCGACCACCCGTGCGTGCCAACTTCCCCCGTGCGATTGCAGCAGATCATCACAGCAGTGACGCCCGTCCAACTCAAGCAGCAGCAGATCATCACAGCATCACCG
>JAGTTF010003858.1:5182-17046 GCA_019095985.1 Streblospio benedicti | reverse complement strand
TCGTCTAATAGAAACATATATAAATCTACGTTGAAGCAACCTCTCTACCCTCCGCCCCCCCCCCCAACCTCACTAATACAATCATTTAGCACGAACAAAGTTCGTTGCTAAATAAAGGTTGGGAGGGTTATATATTGATGCCAAATGACAAGTTTGGTGATGATAGGCCATAAATTGTTCACAGGAGACAGGTAAATATAAATTCGTAATATTCTTTTTAAACACGCCATAACTTCGTCAAAAGTAGGCTTGGTACACCAAAACCAAATCAAGTCTGAGTAGTACATTAAAGCTAAATATGAAGTTTGGCGACAATCATCCAAATACTTCTCACTAAAGTGCGGTAACAAGATATTTGTAAAGCAAGGTCATAAGTTCGTCAAAAGTAGACCAAAGTACAAAAGATTTTTTTTGAGACATACGATTGTCCTCAAACTAAACATATTTAATTTTCAAAGCAATAGCTCATGGTGTTCAAGTCATCCTTGCAATTTTGGGAGGGGGAAGTAATGCACATTGTAAGCTTTATTTTGTTTTATTTGTATGAATGTAAAAGTCATATTCTCCGATTAAAATCTCTCTTTTCTTTATAATTAGTGTATTTCTTATGAAGCTGTTTCATAAACAGAAATGCACATAATTTCTTATCACATGAAATTCCAAAGTGTACACATATGTATTTATGAAGTAGAAACTCGAATTAAGATAATATCTCCATCTCCTCTACCTCCGTAAAAAGAATCTTTCATTAGAGAACATCTAAAAGCTCCAAGTGATTTTGATGAACACTTATGAGGCTTATATATACGGTAGAAGATAATATAAAGTGGCCACTTTTCACTTATTGTTTTTGTCTATAGAATCGAAATTCAAACAAACGAATGAAAATGTTGTGATTAGATAACAACTTTCTATTGAGACCACTTCCCTAAAATGCCACGTGACCAGTTCAGTGGGATAACCTTACTCCCAAGTGCAACATAGGTGCACAATTTGTTACAGTAAAACTTGTCTAATGTGGACACCTTTGGACGAAGTGAAGTATCCACATCAGATAGGTATACAGTAGAACCTATCTATTAAGACCACCCATGGTAGGGCCACAAATGGTTGCAATAAAGACGTGGTCTCCGTATGGAAGTTGGCTGGTTTGTTACAGTCTATCAAGTTTGGGTCTGAGATTTCACTGTACAGATGTTCACTTAATATGTATGAACATGTTCCACTGCATTATACATAATCAAACAGTCTGTATATGTATATACAGTAGAACCTCTCCATTCGGCCCACCCATGGCACTGTGCACAAGTTGTTCCAACAGAGAGGTGGTTTTGTTATGGAGGTTCACAGTGGTCTTTTTATGAAGGCTTTCGACCACGGAAAATTGCCATATATAACAGGTGGTCTCTTTAGAGAAGTTGTCTTAATGGAAGGTTTTACTGTATTACTTAATTTCACGCAGGTGGAATTGTAAATGGGATAACAGCCAAATACAGTAGAACCTCCAATTAAGACAACCTCTTTTTTGAGACTATCTATATAATAAGATCACCTTTCACGGTCATAAAGCTGTTAAAAACTAGCCTCTGTATTGAGACCGCCTCTCTAGTGAGACCACCTAACACTGGTCACAATGGTGGTCTAAATGGAGAGGTTCTACTGTAATTGCCTGTCATTCAAGGAAACGGGTGTGACTAGCCCTTTCAAGTGGAAGAAAATTTACCACTTTCTTCTCTACTTCAAGAAATCCATCTATCACATAATTCACCGATAATCATTGATTACCATACGCATTTGACCAGTGTGCATTAGATTACATGCTCAGTAACACATGTTCAAAAATCCCTCATCAAGGAATCCATCATTTACACCTCCCCGGGGGATTACCTGTTTGATATGTTTGCACCAGTAAACACGGATGCGTGTGGCTTACCCCTGACAGAATAAACAAATGCTGAAGACTTTGGTCAACTTTCAACAACCCATTAGCGATCAAATTTGCTTTGATTTTGCTTTGAATCACACAGGGATGCATTCCATGACATATTTCTGTTTCATCCAAACAATAAACCACATCTCGTAATAAGTCTCTAGTTATGGGGTTTGAACCATATCAAATTAGATTATTGAGAACAATACAGTCACACATTCAACCATGGCATCAAGATCACAAATTGAACAAATGTGTGAGTAAACATTTAGTGGTGTAAAATTAGAAGTGAAGTGAACCTTACCCCCACTTCCACCCCCACCTAAGACCCCTGCCATCCCCCAAACTAGGTTCTTTTTAATCATGGATGTGCTTTGTTTATAAACTCCAGTTATTAAAGTATGTGTATATTCTATTTAAATCCTCAGAAATCTGTGAAAGATTTTAAGTACTAATTCTTTATTGAAACCAGTCCCCAGATACAAGGTAATACAGTATAACCTGTCTAAAGTATACACTTTTTCATGCCGATGTTGACATTGTTTATCTCATGTGGTATTTATAACTGACAAGATTAGATGCCAGTGATGATATAGATTCATCTTTGATGAAGTAGATCATCTTTGGTCAAAAGTAATTATAAGACCCGAAGTTAAGGGTGGTGCATCGAAATTAGAAAATTGCTATATAGACGTGTACAGAGGCTAATCGTGGTTAAATTTATCTTGTTGAATACATGGCATAATAAAAAGGGAAAATTGGAGTACCTAGTAATTTATTGATACAATAAGACACTAAAAACATCTAGTATATACATTCATGCAATTAATAGACAGTGCTCAGCGTTAACAATTCATGTTTTATTTACATATTTAAAATAAATACGATTTACATAGTAGAGCAAAGAAAACCAGCAGTATTTTGACAAGGTATGTTTATGAAATCCTGATGTACATCTCGCGAAGAATCATTATTAATGAACAACACTTCCAAACACTATTGTCCATTTAACTACATTTTGGCTAGAGTTTATAAACATACATGTAATCTTCATCGTTCAAGCATCAGCAGACCTAATCATCCATCCGGGCAAATTGTCCCTGGGTGCCCTTGTTGAAATAGCTTTGCCTCGTATCAAAGAATTCCGCATTTGCCTCTGTTTTTTTGTTAATTTTCTCGATATTATTTGGTCCAATTGCCTCAGTTTGTGATTAAGCGAATCGCTTCTCCATTTGAGCTGTCTAACAAGTCGACCTTTGATACTTTCATTTTCATCATGACTGTAAGCATAAACATTATCATCTTCTTCATCAGAAGATGTAATATCATGAAGTGCAATCGTTACTTCATCTTTAGTTGCCCTACTCCAAGCAACATCTTTAATGGCGTCCCTTCTTTCTTTTATTTTCTAAAATACAACATTAGGATTGTATTAGTATCAGTAACATATATCTGAATTTAGAAATTCCAATTAGAAAAATGGACGAACGCGGCAAGACATAATTACAACAGCTAGCAGGCTCTACTATACGCCTACCGGTACATTCAGGTTGTTCACGAAACACACCGCACGGCAATTTGACAGCTGCATTGATTACATGGCTATCAGTGTTTAGACAGTGCTTCATCAGTGGAACTGCCGCCGGCTACACCACGTAGAGAGCATGCCCAGGGCTAAAGATGATTGAAGAAATCACCACTGACGACTACGTCCACCAGATTTTAAGAGCTTTTTGGACGTCTAGTGGGCGTACAACTGGCCCTTTAATTAATGAAATTGAGTTTAATTACCTTTTTAAGGTGGTAGGTGCGGGATATTTGATTTCTGTGACGGTCTAGTGACCCCCTTTTGACACGCGAGTTATCCTGCCGCTTTGATGTGTAGTACGTTTTTAAGCATGCTATAGAAGAAAAAATATAAACAAATCAATTTTGGCAATATCAATAAGAATAAGGCAATCGTGTGGTACAATGTTACATATATGCTAGTATTTGCCACTGCAATCAGCTGATCGCTTAGTAAATGGAAAGTGCACAAGATAAATCAAAGTTTTAACCCTCAAACCGTTTCTTCAAACGAAACGTAACCCCTGTTTATTTCATTAATTAAATAAAAAAAACTATAAGGGATTTAGAAATAAATTGGGGCTTAAATGTAGTCACTAATCCGTGTCAGTCATGTATTGACTTTCCCCCCATTGATATTACGGTACCACTTTTACATAACATACACAAAAATATAATAAACATCAGCAAACCTGAAATCAATTCTGGTGGGAAATCTTGTCCTTGGTTAATACGGATATCCTCTATGATGTACTTCACAATGTCAGAATTGACGGGATCTTTAAATCTGAAATTTGGCGATGAACCAATAGCATTTATGGACTTTTGGGTGGTTTCACATTAAAGCAAGGACACGCCTTGCAATGAAATAAGTGACATAACTAAAAAAAGAACTCACCCTCTTGGTGTAAAGACAAAACTCCTGATTGTGCCCTTGGCTGTCAACCCAGTATATACGTCTCTGACCGTGGTCTATAACAAATATAGTATCATGAGATTTCAATCATACTACATGTATTAGGTTGTGTGAACGTACAAGGTACATTAAGATCGTAAAAAATCCAGTGGGGGGACAAGGGCACTGGTGGTGCCCCCGTCCCCCTTTTTCCACTGAAAAGCAGTATTTTGATTAATCATGCGTACGGAGCGCCGGAAATCCCAAGTGCGCCCACCCCCTTTCCAAAAACCTGGATCTGCTAGTGAACATTCAGCTCCTGTTGGATACTAGATTTTTTTTTTTTTGACTGGTTTGGCAGCGATATCACCATCGTGCTACGCATTCGGTTAATACGGCTGCCAAACACATTCAATAAAAAAATCTAGTATCCAACGGGAGGTACGTTTTCTCTATGTCAAACCTTGTTTTTTAAAAATTGAAGAATATTTTTTGTCTTTTTTTTTTTTCTTTCAATCTTTTTTTCATAAAAAGTGCTGTATTGTACAAACTTTGATTATCATAAAAAGCAAAAAGTACGTACGGCACATTTCTTGCGAGCTGGATGGCTGCCGATATCGTCAGTGGTTGTGCATTGTAATTGGTTGTTTGTGGATGACATCTGCCGTTCAAGTGCTTCTATTCTCTGCAGCAGTTGCCATGCTGGTGGAATATTCGGTTGCTCCATCCCTCCCTGTTAAATACGCAATGGGTCTGTAAATCTGCTTATAATAGAAGTTCTTATTTAGAATGATCTGAATGCTCCATTAAATAGTTAAGTACTCTTATGCACTATTACATCCACTTATAGGAAGACCAATGTGCTCCTATCTTGTTGAGCTCTCTTTGAAATGAGCACTGATAAATCTCGGATATTCAAAACAATGGACTAGCTTTTCTCCCCAGTTTGTCGTTCATTCTCGATTCTGATTCGTTAAGAGCAGTAGGAGATCAGGTTATCTCCCTACTTTGTGAACGGTAAACACCATCAAGTTAAAAAAAAATACTGTTAAACTGGAGAGATACTAAGGCAGTGGTCTGTTTTTGTGTTGTGATAACACTAGCTATACACTTGTGGTGTAGCGAACGCTCACTCGAGCAGGCATAGACTCGTACAATCTAGTGTTATCTCCACACCAAAACAGACCATTACCTTTATGATTCAAAGCTCTATTCAGAAGAGATATATAAAGCCCACATCGTAATTAGAAACATCTATCATATATTTAATTTGCGTTTAACTAATACATTATACTCACGTGCAACTCATCATTAGCTAGATAAGCTGAAAAACTCAAGGCTGGCTCACTACTCCTGTAGGAGGAATTTCGAACGGGGGATGATGTATCCATTTTTATCCAAGACAGTTTTCTTTATATTAGAACCGGCCAGTATGATCTGATGTAAAGTGTACAATGAACCTAAACGTCGGGACTCTGACGTGAAAAGATCACAAACTGCATGCACACTGAAAACACCCAATTTACGTACGTGCAAATGACTGACCACTCCTTTTAACTCATCAACACCATTGGACGCCTTCTGAATTCAGTGCTAACTTCCCAATAAAACACAACAGCGTGTAGATTGCAGTCTCCCAAGACAGCAAACATGCATTAACAGACCCTTTGCGTTTGACTTCTGCATCTCTGGCTAAAACACGCACAGCAACAATATGAAAGAGATGTTTGTTAACACCTTCAAGCGTTTATTGTATCAATTACATGTCAACTTTGAACTGAGCACGAACCCGAACAACATACACGCTTGCACTGCAATTTAAATGCACCCAGGGAGACTCACAAGTTTGTGGTTGAGTTAAGATATTTGTCATCAAAGAAAATAACATGAAATGGCTTGCGACAAATCCAGTAATGTTTTTCGTTTCGTAAACATCTGTGTTACGGGGTAAAACACAGTCTTTGAGATCAGTGTTAGTTTGTACACAGCATGGAACGCATCCACACAGCTAAGCTGGAGAGATTGCTTCTTAAGATTCTTTTTACACGCGCGTATTAACATTATTGGATTTAAGGCTTAACATCTGCAGTTCAATATAACCTAGATCTACATGCATTAATATAAGGTTAATATGGATGCGAGTGAGAAACAAGTATGTCCGCATTGCCTTCAGAGATTAGGAAAAGCAGCCTTATATCAACATAAACGAGAGTTTTTTGTGAACGGAAAATGGATAACACAAAACCAACACATCACAGGTATGTTTGCATTATATTTTGTATTAAAGCAGGCAACAGTGTTCGACCATTTCATTGTACACTTCAAAGCAAAGAAGCTAAACAAACAAATCGTTGGGAAAAAATTTCATCTAATGCAACCAGACCATGGTATTATATGTGCGGTCTACACCCATCTAATATTATTTTTAGTTGTGTACAATAATGTATTGAAAACCCCACAATATTATCAGACTATGTAAGTAGCCAGACCGTATTGGAAAGTGTCCGTGTTAGGCCACGTTTATGTACACAGGCGATATTAATCACATCATTACTTTCATGAATGTGATTCTGGGAAAGTTGATATTACTTATCATTATATGTTACTTCTGTTCTTTGATACTGACATGACTGTGTTATGTTGCATGGTTGTATTTTCTCAACGTGTTGACAAAATTCATCATTATAATTTCAGATGTTTCAAAGAAGCCATATAGAAGTGTGCCATCTCCAATGAGTATAAATCCAGATTTCAACATCAAATTTCAACAGATACAAAGACGATCTGAGATTCTGGTTAGAGCATTCGCTTCAGATAGATCTCACAAGGAGCTAGAGACAGGCCTCAGTGAAGTAATTGCTGATTCTGCAAATATTATACCAAATACTACTCAAGAGCATTACTTATTGACAAGTTTGAAGAGATGGATAATCAGTTGGATTGAAAATGCAAAGGTATGGAGAGGGTCTACCCCAAATTAACTTTTCTACCTCTAATTCTTTACATAATATTATGCAGTATTAATTGGGTCTTGCTGTTTGTTGGTGTTGTGCTTTGCAAAAAACATTTTTTGTATAAAAATGCTGGTAATATCTGAACCCTCCAAAACTCTTATGTAATCGGTCACTGCTCATCAACAAAAATGCAGAAAATTGAACTAAAAAGAGTATGTGATTTCCATATCTACACAATATACAGGATTTTATGTTAATTTTTGTATTCTGTTTTCCAGACTGCACATAAAGAAAATGCATCAACAACCCCAGTGTTATCAACAGATGAAGAAAGTGCATCAACAACCCCAGTGTTACCAACAGATGAGGAAAGTGCATCAACAATACCAGTGTTACCAACTATACCGGATAGGAATTCACAGAGTTGTGATGACAATGAAAATCAGGGAGAAACAGACAATTCAACAGATCGACAACAAGCATTGGATAGCATTATTAGGAGATTTGCAGTTGATGTTGCAATATGGCAAAATAGTAATATGGTAAGTGACATAGCAATGAGCCAAATTCTTCCAGTAATCAGTGATTTGCTAACACGAACCACAAAAATGTGTGTGAATGTAGGTGATATTGAAAGTGTATTTCCAAACTCAGTGCACAAACTAAATAAGATGTTGAATTTGAATGAGGATAATTTTGTTAAATATGTGTGTTGTCCTGTCTGCACAAAGATTTATACTTTAGAAGCTATTTTGAAAAATGATACACCCATGAAATGCACCAATCAAGAATTCGAAAAAGGAAAATTTGCTGTACCCTGTAACAGTGATTTAGTAACCATAAAAAAATTGAAGGGCGGGAAGAAGCAATTCGTTCCAATTAAAACATATTGTTATAAGCCTGTCATTTCAAGTATTGAAGATCTACTTATGCGTAAAGGTATTCATAGTAGTTGTGTAGCCCAAAATAGAGAAAATATTGATTCAAACATATACTGTGATATTTTGGATGGCACTGTATTCAAGACATTTGGTAAACCTCAGCACCCAAGAGGTTTCTTTGAGGATAAGGAAAAACATTTTGGGTTGATGTTAAATATTGATTGGTTTGCTCCTTACAAACGCCGCTCCGACAAATCATATGGTGTTCTGTATATGACCGTACTAAATATTCCAAGAGAGCTGAGATACAAAAAAAACAATTGGATATTAGTAGGTGTCATACCAAATTTGAGTAAAGAGCCAAGCCACTTAACATATTTTTTAGAACCACTAGTCACAGAATTACAGGCATTATGGAAAGGTGCTGTTGTTAAAACACAGTTGTATCCAAACGGAATAAAAATTAGAGCTGCACTAATTGCAGTTGCATGTGATATCCCAGCCTCAAGAAAGGTTTTGGGATTTTTATCACATTCAGCTAAGCAGGGATGTTCAAAATGTACTAAAGAATTTAAAGGCAAAATTGGTGAGATGGATTACAGTGGCTATGATATTCAAAATTGGACTAAACGTTCTGTTAATAAACATAGACAGATTACAGAAGAAATAACACAAAATCCTCAATCAAAGACCAGTAAAAGTAGAATTGAATTAGAAAGTGGTTACAGGTTCACACCTCTCTTGAAATTAGAATATTTTGACACAGTGAAATTTTGCATCATAGATAGTATGCATCTTCTATTTGGTATTGAAAAAACCCTTTGGAAGCAGATTATAAGTGTATGTCAGCTAGATACTAAAGACTTTAAAATCATAGATGAACGCTGCACCTCTATGAGTGCTGGTTTGGATAATGGTTGGTCGCCCAAGAACATAGGCAGCAATTATGGTTCCTGGACCAGTCATGAATGGAAATCATTTTTGCTGGTCTTTTCAATGTACTGCTTGCAAGGAGTGGTACCAGAGGAACATCTTCGTGTATGGCACACTCTGGTCCTCATAGGCAGATCAATCATTAAGTCTGTATTATCAAAATCTGATATTATTAAAGCAAGGCAATTGAGTATTAAGTTTGTGAAAGAAGTAGAATCTTTATATGGGGCATCTTTTGTTACACCCAACATGCATTTATTATTGCATCTTGAAGAAACATTACATCAATATGGACCAGTTTATGCTCATTGGCTTTTTTCATTTGAGAGATTCAATGGAATTTTGGGTTCCTATCAAACAAATAAAAAGGAAATTGAAGTACAGATGATGAGGAATGTTGAAAAAAGCCATCAGTTGGGCCTTTTAAATGATGACACCCAACAGAGCAAAACACAAGGTATGACCATGAATATCATAACAACACCCATGGGCAAGCAAGAAGATTGTATTGCAAGTTGGTCATACCTTGATTGCATAAGTTTAACAAGAGTTAAACGTGTTTATTATTTTAAAGCCCATGAATTAATATACTTGAAAAACATGTATGCTGCACTATATAGGGAAAGTAACATCTCTGCAACCACTTTTTTCTTGACAGGTAAGGAATATGACCATATACACATTGGAAATGAGTTGTATGGATCAGAATTGTATGGCCGCTCAGATCGTTATGGAAAAGGAATGGCTTCATGGACAGATGATAATGGAAACATCGACTTTGATGCTGAAATACGTCCATGTAAAATTATGGCATTTATAGGACATACGTTCACAGTCAGTGGGGAAAAGAAAAAACACGTTATTGCAAAAGTTAAATGGTATGCTCCATACAATGAGGAAAGTAACTACAAATCACCAATAACTGTGTGGGAAAGCAATAAATTTATAAGACAAGGGCCATCCATGTATATGCCAGTGCAGCGTTTTCACTCCAAGTTTGCAAATGCAAAGAGCAATGCTGGACGTCTAATTGTATCACCTTTGCTACCTAATGTATACATGTAGATGATGAAGTTTGTAGGAACAATAATTGTAACAGGTTAAACCAAGTTAATACATATACTGTGTTATAGCAATATACGAAATCATTTTCATGGTGATGTAAATATTGCTACATTCCTAAGTTTAACAATTGCAAAAAGTTCCTATGTGTCTTTGTATAATATGTATATCACTTTTTAAAGTTTAGAAATGGAGATAAAGAGGTCCAATACATTAATACATTGGTCTTCATTGATTCATTGTAAAACCGTTTAGGTTTCTTGTCCTAAATGTATATGTTTCAAGTTTTGTATTCAGGATGTTGATATGTTAATACCTTAAATTACCGGTATGTGTTTTTGTAGCAGATTTGTATGTTCCATTTGGATGCTGTATTTTTGCATATTATCTTTGAATAAAATGTTTAATGTGTTCTTGTGTGTTGTAGTGATTGTGTTTGTAATCAATACTTAAAACTCAAGTCAAGTCAAAATTCATTTACTATACTGACATGTGATTACAACATGATATTACTTACATACAAACTTACATACGTACATACAAATCTACCTACATATGTATATACTTAAATTATTATCGGTTACAAAACCACCCAACCGTTAAAGGTTTATATGTCCGTTGATAATAGCATAGTATATGCAACAGGTGAGGAATAAAGCCAAGTTATTAGAACATTAAAGAACTAGTAAATAATGAATTTAAGAGTTATCCTAACATAGATAATAACAGTGAAAAGATGCATTAGACATGCTATATTTGAACAATATCTTATCATTTTATTTAACTTTACATTACATAAGTGTGACATTTGCATTTAACATTTCGTAGGTCTATACGTAACAAATTTAATATGTATTAAAATAATTCATTTATATAAGGGACTTTTACGTTTGTCCCATGCTAGTTTAATATAATTAGCAAGATTAAAATAATAGACATAATAAAATTGTTGTCTTCTTCACAAAGATCATTGAAATTTGGATATTTGGAAGACATATGATTAAACATAGTATTCCTTTCTTCATCATATAGTGGACATTGACACATGAAATGAAATTCATCCGCAAGTACATGCATATCACATACATGTAAGAAACATACTCTGTCTTCCAACTTAGTCTGGTTGAATCGCCCAGTTTCTACATGTAGTTGAAGGATGCCACATCTTAGCCTTGCAAACATCCCTCTTTCATACTTGTTTGACATGCATTTAACATATTTAGAACATTCAAGGCTAGTTTTGAATTTAATAAAAGTTCTAAGTTTTGGTTTAGCCAGTGTTTGGATCCACCACTCTTGCTGGGCAATAACTAACATTTTTTGGTTACAAAACTCAATATCACATATATCATATTGAGTTTGTTCTTTATAAATATGCTAAATTCCAAAATTAACACCATATAATCACTAACTACATCTAAAAATCATTTATTGAACTGTTTTTTAAGATGTATTAACTGTTGTCCTCATTTTAATACAATGTTTTTATAAGTATTCTGATGAGGACAACAGTCAAAAACAGTTCAATAAATGATTTTTAGATGTAGTTAGTGATTATATGGTGTTAATTTTGGAATTTAGCATATTTATAAAGAACAAACTCAATATGATACATGGTTTCCAATATGCTATGAACCTTGCTC
>JAGTTF010003856.1:0-12196 GCA_019095985.1 Streblospio benedicti | reverse complement strand
CTTTTAAATTTTTGCCGCCCCATATTTGCGGGCGTAAAGCTCAGCCTAGGCTTTTTGGGGTTGCAATTAAAAGCGGTAACGCAGCCCCAATGTCAGCTGTCTGCCCGGTTGTGGCAGGCGGGCATTAAACCAACCTGTGCTGCCGTGCCACTGTTTTGTCTGCTGCGAGTCAAAGCCGATATCATCAAAACAAGCTAGGGTCAAGGTAGGACGGCGGCACGGCATCTCTGATCCCCGGGTGAAAATAGCGCTTGTCAAACAGGTTGTTTTACCTTTAGCGTGAGGTCCAACTGAGAGTGCAGGAAAGTCTTTGTATACCAGTGAAACATCCACCGTGGCGTAGCTGCCTAATTGTTCAATCGGATTACTGGCTACCGTGTCTCTGGCGGCAATATAGCGGGCTCTAACCGTGGTAGAGTTGCGCAGAAAGTCCATCGTGACGCCGGAACATGAATTTCTTAGGGCTAGGTCGCCAATGTCTTGTTCACCGATAGGTTCCCCCTATGGTGAAATCAAACAACTGTTCGTCTTGGTTCAACAACCAAAAAAAATAGAAACCAGGTCCTCAGTTTTATCATCAAAAACCACTGTGCCATCGCAAATGATAATCAATGCCTTTGACATGACGGCTGCCGAGGTTGCGGGCGCCGCCAGTGAAATTGGACCACGGTTTTCGGTGTTGCGTATTTAGTAGTAGCTGAGCAGTGAGTCGATATAAATCGAATGGTAATTTAAGCTAAGCTCCAAAGTATTGGATTGCTCTGGCTGTAATAAAGGCTCACTGCCGGACCCTTCCCAAGCGCGCCATAGAGGCTACGGGAACGGGTTCCTGATAAGCTTCGCCGTACAGCAGTTTGACTGTCCAATTATCGAGATGTTGCACATAGCCGCCGCGAAAGGTTGGCTGGAGCCAAACTGTGAGTTGTTATCAACCTTAACCCTGCGCTAAGTATGTGGCTGTCATCAATCAAATAACGTCCCTGAGCATAAACGGCAAAGTCTTCCCAAATGACTGAATTTTGCCGTTGATTGAGTCAGCAGTGGCCAAAAGGTGTGGGGAAGCTGGGGGCATTGAGGCCAACGACTTCGGCGCCACCACGCCGGTGGAAAGGTTATACGCTTTTTGCAGGTTTTTGCGTTCATATTTGAGTCCGCTGGTCAGTCGCCAGTTGGCCGCCGCTATCATAGTCAAAATCTTGATATATCGACCAACCGCTGCTGCTGCGCGAACGCCAATAGGTTAAATGCAGCATCGGGCGCTTTTGTTGCGGCGATAGTTCGATGCCGCCAACCATCACGGAGTCGGCTTGCGGGTTTTGTACATTCCAAGCCTCAATATCAAAGGTATTGGGGGGCACGCCATCATGACGAAAGCGCACCATGGAGCGGCTGGTTACACTATCGCTCAATTTTCGCTGATGCTTGAGATAGGCGCCATATTGTAATCTTGGCCAGACGCCATCGGCGGGGATCCCCGTCTCCCCGGATAGAACGCTGCCATAGCCGGAATCCGGCATGAGATAATTGATGGCAAATTCACTATTGTCGTCGGCGAGTTTTAAGTTGAGCGCTTTGTTCCATACATATGAGCTAAAGCCGCTGGGCCTTTGAGCAAACTCGCCCCAAAAGGCAGGGTCGTCGTGTGGGCTGTCATTGAGCCAATACACCTGATTGCTGTCGATTCTGTCGTTCAAATTGCCATGTTCAAACCTCGCGGGTGAACTGACCCGCCAATTATCACCTGAAAAAAATCAAGCTGGCGTCTAAGATGTCAAAAACCGTCGCTACTTATTACTGAGCTGGACGCTGCTGTCTAAATCGCTTACTTTACTTTCCCGGCTGAGGCGTTGGTGATCACATTGATCACACCCATAAAGGCATTGGCGCCATAGACGCAGCGATGCTGGACCATAGACGACTTCAATGCGCTCGATATTACTCATTGGAAGTGCCGCTAAAGGCGTGGTAATGCCAAAGTACAGCGTATTTAATATGACCCCATCGACCATTACCAAATAAGGCGAGCCGATGGTATAGCGATAACCACGCATATAGTTGACAAAGTAGGTATCGCCCCAAGGACGAATAACCTCCATGCCCGGTGGTCGTCAAAGATTTCGAGACATCACTATAGCCGCGCTCGGCAATCTCCTTTGAGGAGAACAATGACCGTGGTTAAGTGCATCTAAAAAGCTTTTCTGAAAGTTGGACGCGGAAAATAATGTTTCTTTCCGCCAGTTCTTCCAAATTAAGGTTAAATAGGTAATCGACTTCCTCTTGAGATTCATCCTGTGCCCAGCAAAAGGGCTTAATGTGATGAGCATCACCAACAAAAATAACGGATGTTTTGGCATGGGAAGACCTTTTAGTGCATTTACTCTTTACACTATAGTCCGGCAATTCATCATATGCGAACTTGAAGATTTGCCGATACTTGGTGCTATCGTCAATTTCTGCGATTGTGCTATAATCCGCGCAATTCAAATTCGACAACCATTTTGCTGCGCTTAGCGCCTTGCAAATTGGTCTTCAAACCTGGTAAAACAGGTCATAAAAACAGATCAATGTCAAATAGCGTATATTCTAAAGAGGTCGAGCAAAGGCGCACCTTTGCTATCATCTCACCCCGATGCAGGTAAAACCACGATCACCGAAAAAAGTCTTGCTGTTTGGCCAGGCATTGCAAAGGCTTAAGTACGGTCAAAGGTAAAAAATCGGTCAACATGCCAAGTCAGACTGGATGGAAATGGAAAAGGAGCGGGGATCTCTGTGACCACCTCGGTCATGCAGTTTCCTTACCGCGACTCGTTGGTTAACCTACTCGATACCCCGGGCCATGAAGACTTCTCTGAAGATACCTACCGTACGTTGACTGCGGTTGACTCTTGTTTGATGGTCATCGATGCCGCTAAAGGTGTTGAGGAACGAACCATTAAATTGATGGAAGTGACTCGCTTACGGGATACGCCGATTATTACCTTCATGAACAAGCGACCGCGATATTCGCGACCCGATTGAATTGCTCGATGAAGTTGAAGACGTACTGAAAATCGCCTGTGCGCCAATTAGCTGGCCGATTGGCTGCGGTAAAGAATTTAAAGGGTTTATCACCTCTTGCGTGATGAAACCATTTTATACAAAACGGGTATGGGTCATACCATTCAAGATTCGCATCATCAAAAGGCATCGACAACCCTGGGCTTGACGAAAAGTTGGGTCACTATGCCGAGGTGTTGCGTGAAGAATTGGAATTGGTACAGGGCGCTTCCCACGAGTTTGATCTTGAGCTGTTTTTGGCGGGTGAACTGACAATGGCGGTGCTTTGGTACGGCGCTTGGTAACTTTGGTGTTGATCATGTACTCGATGCGCTGGTGGACTGGGCGCCTAAGCCTTTACCTCGTGAAACCGAACAGCGTACCGTTGAGGCGGCCGATGGCAAATTCAGTGGTTTTGTGTTTAAGATTCAAGCCAATATGGACCCTAAACACCGTGACCGAATCGCGTTTTTTGCGGGTGTGCTCGGGTAAATACGAAAAAGGTATGAAAATGCGTCATGTACGCATCGGCAAAGATGTTCGTATCTCGGATGCGGTGACGTTTATGGTAGGGTGATAGGGCGCACGTTGAAGAAGCCTATTTAGGTGACATTATCGGTTTACACAATCACGGTACCATTCAAATCGGTGACTCTTTTTCCAGCGGTGAAGACTTACGTTTTACCGGTATTCCTAACTTTGCGCCTGAGTTGTTTAGACGCATTCGGCTTAAAGACCCACTTAAGCAAAAACAGTTGCTGAAAGGTTTGGTACAGCTCTCCAGAAGAAGGGGCTGTGCAGGTTTTCAGGCCATTGAGTCAAATGATTTGATCGTCGGCGCAGTCGGTATGCTCCAGTTTGACGTGGTCGTCGCTAGGCTTAAAAACGAATACAACTGTGATGCTCTTTATGAGACCGTTGGTGTACAGACCGCCCGTTGGGTGTACTGTAACGACGATAAGAAAATGCAGGAAATTCAAACGTAAGGGTGCAGCCAAACCTTGCACTGGATGGGGCCGATAACCTCGGCACCTTACATTAAGCCCTCGACCATGGTCAACCTGAATTTGAGCATGGAAAGATACCCGACGTTGAGTTCCATAAGACCCGTGAACAATAATTTGGATTGAGCCTGCAATGAACATTAGAACCCTACTGACTCAAAAGAGCTGTTGACGCCATCATCAAAAACCTTTGGTTTAAGAGACACCAACCCGGCGTTGACGCCAAGTACCCGAGCCAACTTTGGCGATTTATCAAATCAATGCCGCCATGGGCGCGGCGAAAAAGCTTAAAACCAACCCGCGAGGCTTACGGCCAAAGCTTATCGATAACTTAGATATCGATGACATTGCCGCCAAAGTTGAATTGGCAGGCCCAGGCTTTATCAACATTCATCTTAAACCTGAGTTTTTGGCGCAAAGAGCTTGGTGTCGCTTTTGAATGACGACAAATTCAGTATCGACCCATGCCGAGGCGCAAACCGTGGTCGTGGATTACTCGGCACCCAACCGCCAAAATGCACGTTGGTCATCTGCGTTCAACCATTATTGGTGACGCCGTGGGCATTAGAGTTTCGTGGCGATAAGGTGATCCGTCAAAACCATTCATATGGGCGATTGGGGCGCAAATTTGGGTATGTTAAGCTTGCGCATTTGAGCGATAAATTGGCAGCCAATGAAATCGCCGAAACGGCGTTATCGGATTTTAGAGGCGTTTTTTATCGCGAATCGAAATTGCGTTTTTATTTTGGTGAAGACGGCTTTTGCCGATCGTGCCTCGCGAATATGTTGTGAAGCCACAAGGTGGCGATGAGCAATGTATGGCCTTATGGCATCAATTTATCGATATCTCGATTAAGCATTCTTGAGGAAGTATACGATCGCTTGAATGTGACGTTGACCCGTGACGATATCATGGGTGAGAGTGGCTACAACGACGACCTCCATCAGGTGATAGCCGACCTGCAAGCCAAAGGCTTGGCGGTTGAAGACAAAGGCGCGACAGTGGTCTATATCGATGAAATGACCAACAAAGAAGGCGAGCCGATGGGCTTTATCGTACAAAAGTCTGGCGGCGGCTTTTTGTATTCCACCACCGACTTGTCAGCCTGTCGTTATCGCTCGTTCAACTCGGCGCCGACCGCATTGTGATCTTTACCGATGCCCGTCAGGCCCAGCATTTTAAACAATGTGAAATCGTTGCCCGTAAAGCCGAATTTTTGCGCTCGCAAACCCAATACCAGCATTGCCCATTCGGTTATGATGCTCGGTTCGGATGGAAACCGTTTAAAACCCGAACCCCATGGCACCGTCAAGGGTTGGCAGAACTGCTTGATGAAGCGGCTGAGCGTGCGCGCAAAATATGCTTATAGAACGTGGCAATGATCTCACTGAGAGTGGGTTTCCGGTTGTCTCACAAAATCGGTATTGGCGCGGTGAAATTTGCCGACTTGTCGAAAAACCGCACCAGCGATTATGTGTTCAACTGGGATAGTATGTTGAGCTTTTTGAAGGGGCGACAGCACCTTTGCAATATGCCTATACCCGAGTTCGCAGCATCTTTCGAAAGGCGAGCCGAGCAGCTTTGAGGCGGTGAGATTGTCGTTGGCAACGACAGTGAAAAAGCCCCTTACGCTTAAATTGCTGCAACTGGAAGTGCTTGATGTCATGGTTCAGGAATGTACGCCACACGTACTGTGCGGATATCTTTATGAATTGGCGAGTTTGTTCTCCAGTTTCTATGAAGGCTTGTCCTATTCTTAAAGAAGGCGTAGATGCCAAGACCCGTCAAAGCCGTTTTGGTGATGACCCACATGGTTGGGCGCACATTGGCCGACCTATCTTGATCTATTGGGCATAGAAACCATGGAAAAAATGTAGGCGATGAATATATCTGAGTTCAGACGCGAATACCTGCAAGGCGGCTTGCAAGAAAGAAGACCCCGACGACCCGTTTAGCCAGTTTGAACGCTGGCTGGAGCAGGCCGTGGCCGTGAGATAAAGATCCAACCGCGATGTGCGTGGCCACAGTCGATGAAAGTGGTCAGCCGTCACGAAGAATTGTGCTGCTAAAAAAGACTTTAGCGAACAAGGGTTTGTTTTCTATACCAATCTCGGTAGCCATGGGCGCAGGAGTTGGGTCAAAACGACAAGAGATGTAGAGACCTCTTTCGCTAAGCATCCTTTTTAGAGCGCCAAGTCATCGTCTATGGTCGCGCCGAACGTTTGCCAAACGCTAAAGTGCTGAAAATACTTTTTATCAAGACCGAAGGAAAGCCACCTGGCGGCTTGGGCGTCTGAACAAAGCAGACCGGTATCCTCTCGTGGCCTTGATGCAAAAAGTTTGCTGAAATGAAGCACAAATTCAGCAAAAGGGATGTCAGTTTGCCGTCTTTTTGGGGCGGCTATTTAGTCAAGCCACACCAAATCGAGTTTTTGGCAAGGGGGCGAGCACCGTCTGCACGACAGATTTATGTATCGCCTAGATGAGCAAAACCACTGGTCGATAGAGCGATTGTGTCCATAGTATGAAAACTGTTTGATACCCACTGCCATTTAGACTTTGCAGCCTTTAACGAAGACCGCAATATCTGTTAGATGTGTGTGCTTGATGTTAAAGGCGTTGAGCGCCTTGTCATTCCTGCCATTGGGCAAGAAAACCGCGCGCGCGGGTATTGACTTGGCGGCGAGCCGGGACAGTTTGTTTCCTGCCCTTGGCATTCATCCTTTGTTCTTAGAGGATGTCGAGGTTTCTGCTGCAACAAAGCTCAGTGAGTTGGCAGACAAAGCACCGGGAAAGTGGTTGCCATCGGTGAATGTGGGGCTAGATATGAGCCTTGAGAACCTTGATCGGCAGCGGGCTTAGCGAACAGCTTAAGCTTGCCGAACAAGTTAAACCGTTTAATATAGTGCATCATTCTAAAAAGTCATCATTTGATCTTGCTGTTTTTAAAAAAAAATACCGACCCAGCAAGGTGGTGCTCTCATTATTCATGCCTTTTCCGGCAGCTACGAACAGGCGATGCAATATATCGACCTTTGGCTTTAAACTAGGGTAGGTGGCACCATCACTTATGACAGAGCGCAAAAGACCAGAGAAGCTATTTGCGGGAATACCTGCAAGCGCACTGGTGCAGACCGATGCGTGCCGGGAAGTTTATGACCATGGTCGTCAAGGGATGCGCAATAGCCCTGAATATCTTGGCAGATCTTTTTGCCGTCTTGAGTTTAATGACCGAGATCCCCGGCAATGAACTACAAGCGATACTGTGGCAAAACAGCTGTGAGTTGTTTGGGTTGTCACAAGAGTAATGATGTCAAACAGAAACGTCACTGACTATCGACAATACGGTAAGAATTGCGGCTAAAACCGGAGCAAAACCGCGGGTCAGCATATAACCTATCAAACCTGAAAGAACATCATCAACAAGCATTTTTTGCATATTTTCCCGATAAAACTCACAATGGCGCCGACATGGCCAGCTGCTTACGATAGCGATTACGCAAATAGCCGAGTAACTGCTGGTCATGGTAGATCTCGCTGACGTACATGGTGATATCCAGCGGCGATTGCTCGGCTTGAGCGTCAAAAAGGCGGCAATGATTGGTAGCGCACACGCTGTTTTTGATAGAGCGCCTGAGCACTTAAAGCGTCGTGAGATTTGGCCAGCACCTGCTCTATGTTGTCATAAATCATCGCTTGTAGAATATAAGGGTCGTGAGTCATATCATCGAGCATCAATGTCAAATAATCCATCGATATCTTTTGGCTTTATTTGCTGCGCCATTAAGGCGCTGTGATTGAGCATAAGCCGAATATGCTCAGAGAGCGTGTTCCTTTGCACTTGCTTCACCCCTTAAATGTGGCATCTATCCACATATTGAGCACCACCACCAAAAGTCCCACCGATATCCTACCAATGAGAGCCGACGATAAACCGATGTGGTGTTGAGTTGACGTTGTTGCATGGTTTTTTATGGGGATAACCGCTCATATTACCAGACGCAATACAATAGCTTGCGGTTTGTTTAACTTTTTCTTAAAAAAACTTAAAAAATATTCCCCTTAAAATCAGCGTGTTGAAAATTAATTGCAAAAAAGTTGAAAAAGCACTGAAAAAAAATCTGAAAAAGCCGGAATAAAGTTATGGAGACACGTCGTTTTAAAGGAAAGGTTGTTTAATGCAATGCCAACAACAAAAAATTGCCAACCACTACCGTGTCATTGTTCACAGTATGTATGTCTTGAGGTGTCGCTGCCTTGAGGTGAAGGAATTTGGGTTTTTAAGAGGTCGTTAGGATTATGGTTGCAGTCGTCAGCAGTAAATAATACGCTTGGGTTATTCAACACCCAGTTAGGTGCACTTGGTTTGTCCTCACAGCATGGTCAAAGTGGTTTGGGTCAGGCGGGGTCGCAAGTGTTTGTCAATGCCAACAGCGGTAACCTGGTGGTGCAGCGCAAAGACGGTGAGTTGCAAGGGGCTTGGGTGAACTTCAGCCCGGTGCGCAGCTGCAGCCAAGGGCTGGGGCGGTCGATGATGGCTGGCGACTGGGCTTTTGAGCGGCGCTTGATGTGACCAATCACAAGCGTATTACCGATGGTGGTGCGGTCCAGCAGTTTGCGGTGGTCAATGGGGGTGTGGACTTCGACCGCCGGGTCGTGGTGCTCACGATACCTTGGTAGAGCAAACCGACGGTAGTTGGTTATATACCGAAGGCAGCAGCGGTGTGACCGAGCGTTATGACAGTGCCGGACAATTGCTCGCGCGGTGCTGGATAAAAACGGCTATGGCCTGTGGCGACATCCTGCGCAGCGGCGGCCATATCAGCGAGCTGAAACAGCACATTGCCGATATCGATGGCGGTGTGACCAGCCAAACCATTCACTTTGACTATACTATACCAATAGTGTGTTGACGGGCTATCGGGTGGTAGACAATGCCGCCAATCAAACGACCTTTAATGTCATCTATGGCTATGATGGTGACAACCGCCTTGAGACGGTGACCGTGGATTTAACCCCAGACAATACCAGCGATAGCCTCAATTATGTGACCACGTATGCCTATTATGACAGCGACAATGATAGCGACAATGACAACCTGCTGAGCATCACCAACAGTGATGGCACGGCGTTAACCTTTACCTATGACAGCCAAGGCCGGGTGGAGAGTATTCGCGATGGCGAAGGGCAGGTCACCAACTACCAATACATTGGCGAGTTGACCAAAGTCAGTGTGGCAAACGCACTGACCGGCTGCTAACACGCAAAACCAATATCAATACCGCATTGACCGCACCACCCTACTTGATGAGCGAGTTTCGTGCCAAGGTGGTGGATGGCAAGTACAGTTATGCCTTGTATGACTATGACAGCCAAGGCAACTTGACCTCGGTGGCCCATCGCAATGGTCTTGGGGGCGCCAATGAAGCGCGCTATGACTTAGACAACCCGGATGCGGCGCTCAGTGTGTCGGTGGCGGCGTCCAAACGCTATGAATACGATGCCAATGGTAATCAAATCAAGGTGATTGATGCCACCACCGATGGCGAGTTGGAGGTGCGCGATTATGATGCGCAAAATCGCCTCATTCAAACCCGAGTGAGCGTTGAGGACGGCGGGACGCGGGTCAGCGATTATCTCTATGAGGGCAACCCTATTACGCTATCAAATCAGTGACAGTGGCCGGGTCAGCGAGTCGGTGTATAACGGCTTGGGTCAGCTCAGCAGGCAACCAGCCATCAAAGCCAATACAGCGGTGTGCGAGATTTGGCTTCCCTTGAGAGTTGGTCGGCGGCGCAAACGGTGACGCCAGTGCAGCAGGTGGATTTTACCTATACCGCCCAAGGGCCTGTTGGCCAGTAAAACGCAATATCTGGGCACTGACACTGGCGTGATGGCTCAGCGTGAGCAATATGTGTATGACCCCTATGGCCGTTTGTTGCAAACCTTCACCACCAAAGGGGGCTGGACCAAACCCAAGATACGGCGGTGACCCATCACACCTATGCGACGGCTTGGGCCGCTTGACCCGCTCGATAAGCGGTCAAGGCGAGGTCGCCCATCAATACAGCAATAAAGACGACGGCTCGGTGGTCGTATCAGCCACAACAGTGGCTTGGTGACCACCAAGACTTTTGATAAGAATTTACGCCTGATACAAAAGCAGCCAAGGCACGGCGGCCAACCTCAATGCCTTTTCGCAGGTGGCCTTTGACTATGATACGCAAACCGCTTGATAGAGACCCGTTATCCTGATGGCGCGAGCGAGCAGGTGATTTATGACTTAAGTGGCCGTCAGGTGGCGACAGTCAACGCTTTGGGTCAGGTGGTGAGTTATCGTTATGATGATGCCGGGCGGTTGTTACACCACGGCCCATGGTGGTACGCTGACCAGCAATGATTTGGCGGGGGGTATTGACCTTACAGGCAACAGCCCACAACGATGACCGTCACAGCTATGTGCAGCTGCACAACGCCAAAGGTCAACGCTATCGCGAGGTCGATGGCCAAAACTATGTCACGGAATATCGCTATACCCCGGATGGTCAGCTCAGTGCCACTTTGGCCTATAGCGAGGCGGGGACGTTAAGCGATGATAAGCAAAGTGTGAGTGTCTCGGGTCATTATCGCTTGACCCGCCAGTTTTATGGTGATGATGGCCAATTGGTGGCGACCTTAACGGGTGAAGGCGCTAAGGCCACAGGGGTCAACCAAGCGCTGTTGACCCGTTTTGACTATAACTCAGTAGGTCATAGCAGACCCAGGTCAGGCGTTTTGGCAATGTCTTGGGACTGGCCAATCCGCTCGGTGAAAACCTCACCGGGCTGACGGCGCTGGCCACGGCGGGACAATGGCGCTGAGCAGCGCGGTGAGGTGTGCAAGTGACCCAGCGACATTACGATGGCGCCGGGCGATTGTTGGCGGAGCTGTCCAACAGCGGTTTGCTGGTGACGTATGCTTATGATAGTGATAACCATGTGCGCTTAGAGCAGCGTTTTGCCACCACCAGGCCATCGGCGTATCCCAATGGCGAGTTTGTTTGGCCGGATACTGCCGGGCTGACACCGGTTGAGTTTACCGAGTACAGCTATAATGCCCAAGGGGGCAACTGCTGGGCACGGTAGACCACAAGGGCCTGACTACCCGATACACTTACGATGTGGCGGGCAATGTCACCCATGTGGCACAAGGTCGGGATAATGGCAACGCCGACTGGCGTATCCGTTTTAATGCGTATGATGAAGCCGGGCGCTTGCAACACAGCCAAAGCGCCGAGCAGTATCGACGTGATAGCAACGATGATGACAGTACCAACCTCTACGGTACCTTTCACGAGTATGACAGCCGAGGCCGAGTGCGTAAAACCACCAATGGCTTAGGTCAAACCTCGGTCTTTTACTACAACCAAGCCAACCAGTTGGTGCGCACGGTGGCGGCCGATGGCACCGTCAGCGATACCCGTTACAACGGCTTTGGTGAAGTGCAAAGTCAAACGGTTTATCAAACCCAGCTGAGCCCTCACGGGCGCGTCGGGGGCGTTGTCGCTGGCGAGCTTGGCCGGGGGCGATAGCGTCTTGAGTGAATTTGGTCTCATCAGCGCCTTTGCCGGCAGTAATGGCAGCACCAATCTGCACGCTTATAACCACCGTGGCATGATGGTGCAATCGGTGGCGGGGTGGACAATACGTTAAGCGCCGAGCAGCGCGATGCGGCCTTGCAAGCCCGTGGCCAACAGATGCAATACAACGCCTTTGCCGAGCTGGTGCAGCAAGCAAACGGTGTCAGGCAAAGTCGAGGTAGCCGATATCGGTTATGATTTCCGTGGCCTCCAATTGAGCTCAATACAAGGCAAACTCAGTGGCAATGTGGTGGTCGAAGGTATCAGCACCAGTGCCCAATACGATGGCTTTGGCCGGATGGTGCACCAGTTTGACGGTGAAAGCATTGACACGCACATGCAATATAGTGTGGTCAACGGTCAAGAGGTGGTCACCACCACCCGTGCTGGGCAAAGTGTCAAAACCACCTATGATGTGTTTGGCCGCGTGACCACCACTGAGGTGGGGGCGACGCCAATACCCAGGTGCGCACGGTGTATTTGGCTGGAGATGAGACCGGTATCAGCAAAAGGTGCGGCGCATCAGTGCCGAGGGCA
>JAGTTF010003855.1:0-20743 GCA_019095985.1 Streblospio benedicti | reverse complement strand
AATTTATCCAACTCAAGTACAGACAGATCTTCATCAGACTCAACTTCTAATGACTGCGGAACTGAAGCATTACTTGGTATGCGGTAACACTCTGACTTTTTGACTCTATATGAGTGATTCCTTAACTGGGAACCCGAGAACTTTTTATGTTGCACCACTCGCCCTCTATAGATGTGACCAAATACCGTGGTCTTGACTTCAGCTTTTGACTGGTCACTATAAAGATAGACCAAATCTCCAACTCCAATCGTCACTCCTGTGGGGAAGAAATTTAGTTGCCTTAGAACGCTCACTGTGTGGTGATTTTTTAGAACGTATCTTGTGTTGATCTTGTAAAATGTCATAATCATTGATTGGAAGCTGCGAATTGTCAAATTGACTCCTTTGTAAGAACATTTCTCTTGCAGAAATGCCATGTCTACGAAGTCTTGAATTGAGTCTAGCGGTGGCTACTGCTAACATCTTTGAATTGACTGGACCACCACTTGGATCTTGCTTCAGCAGCTCGTCTTCTAGCTCTTGGACAGCTCTCTGCTACAGGGTTTTTTTATTAATGTTCTTTGTGCGGCCTATCTCTACTAAGCCTTACTTTTGTGTAGATTTTCATCTTTAGTGAGTGATGAGAAACCAGATGCTCCATCAGTTCGAATCACTGCTAAAGGTCCATCTAATGGGACGAGTCCAATACAAAGAGATATGATACCATCACGAAGACAAGATGCACTTTCACTTTCAATGAGGCAGGTTAGAGTGTATGAGGTTGTGCACTCCCTGATGACCAGGACAAGTTGCCGACATCTTCTGAGCACATCAGCTGCAAATGATACTCCAGCTGAGGGAGGGGGTTCCTGTGATGACTGTTCTATTATGTGCTTAGGTGCTTTATAGAGTGATGCACACACATGACAGCCCGTTGTAGCCTGCTCAATTACAGCATCAATGTCAAGTGCATGAAACTGTCTGGAGCAAACCATCTTCAGTTGGTGACGTGAAGGGGTGATCGAGTTGTATATGCAGTGACATATGATGTTTGGTTGGGTCAGATACTGCTGTGCTTGCAGCATGAACTGTTGTAGTCGTGCTTTCATTCGGTTCTGTAACACTTAGCACTTGTCCAAAATGCTCATGCTTACGCAGTGTCAATGCTGCTCCTCTGATGACCACTTGATGCTTTGCGGGTCTTAGGGCAATGTCATTTATTTCCATAAAGGGGATGCCAGCCAGTACATCCACGTCAAGTGACTCCACTACGAGTCCATCAAATTTAAATTCTGAGTCATCACGTGTTAATACTAGATGGGTTTCACCAATTACATTAAGTGGAGAGCCATTTTTCCTTCAGTGGTATCATCTTCATATTCAGATTCCTCACTATCCAATGCTGTGCAAATTTGCCGTGCTTTCACCATGTATTTCTTGTCCTGTAGGGGGAGATAAGAGCATGAACTTAGGAAATGATCATGCTGCCGTTTGGCTTCTTTACACAGTGGACAAACCTTATGAGGTCTTGATGGTTTCCTGATGTATGGTTGGGACTGAGGCTTTCTCCACATAGACACATTACTGCGCATTATTTTGGATTCTTCTATGGTTCTGATTTCATCAAGTAAACTATGGATTGCCATTGAGATTTCTGGTTTTATTGAAGCTAGTGTACGTGCACGTAGCTCAGTGCCGTATCTCTGCTTCACGAGACGGGGAAGGTCAGGGTGGATAAGTCTTAGCCATGTTAACACTATCAGATTTTCAAGCGTGGGACTCAGTTCTTCATCGTTTGCTATCTTTTCCCCATGGTGTGTTATACCACTATCAGTTCTCATGAGGCTGTCGTCTATAAAAGATGCGACTCGTTGGAATAGGTCTTCGTATGATTCATCAGGGTTATACTTGATATCACTAAAATCTAGAAAGCGGGCACCACTTGATTGAAAACCATAATGTAGGCGTATTGCCTGCCAGATAGAATTTAGTGATGTAGATGATTTAGTAATGGTGTTCCGTGATATTATGGGGCAATAGTTGGCTATTTGCCCAAGCATCATGTCTAGTAACTTAACTTTTTGCAGCGGTCTTCCTAGTTGCTTCAGGGACTGATTCATCATCATCACTGAGGCCTCTTGTTGTGTTGCTCTTTGAAGCTCGTTGCCATGTAGTTGTTTCTTCTAGGAATGGTGAAAAATTGGCATCCAATGATAGACAGTATAGTAAATTAGATTTCCAGTTCTCAAATGTGTTGATTGATTCAGTTTTTGTTAAACACCACTGTTTCGGTGCTCTATGTGTTGCCGCCATAGTCAATTCCTCTACCTGCTCTCAGATAGGTGACCAAAACTGTAATTCCTTTACCTTTGATGCCCACACACTTTGTTGTTGGAGGACGTAGGATCTGCTGCCACCACGCCAGTATAAAGAGTTAGGTAAAGTTATTGCAGTTTATTTGACGCAGGAGGAACAACAACAATCCACAAGGAGAACGTACATACAAGTGAAGATATGAGCACCAACCAAACATCATAAGCTACAGTATTCCAGTATCATACATGCAAACATAGTGACCCATGGCTTCTGATTAAGTTTCATATTTTTCTTACTTGTGTTTGGTTTTATTTCATGGAAGCTGATTTTGCATTTCAGTGTATAATGGAATTCATTAGTTCCTTTCAACCTTATTTACATCATTCTCATCATTTATTGCTTTCTGTATTCTCTCCACTGTTGCATCAATCAAAGATTTGATATTTTCATTGTTCATGAAGCTATTTGTCAGTTCTTTCACTTTTGTATCGTTTTGTTGTATTCTCATATGCTTTAGTCTTTTTTCTTTCCAGCAGAGTGATCAATCTGCCAGACTGATTTATCCATTTTACGCATACTAGATTGAGTGGTCGGGCACCTTAGTTAGAACAGGAACATCAATGTGAATTTATCAATTCTGTCATAGTACGTATTTGAAAGTTGTCTAATATTGGAATTGTTCATATGGTACAAGAGCATAATCAACAACAGACTTTCCTCTTGTGGATATACTTGTATAGTTATTTTTTCAAAGCCTCCCATTCCAACATGCACGTGTTCGTACTAAGCATGAAATCAATTAAAAGGTCACCATTTTTATTTCCTTCATAATCAATGATTTTCCTTGGCAGTACTTTATCTACACCCTCTATAAATTCATTTTTGTCCGAACATCTGGCATTAAAGTCTCCTCCAATAATGAGTAGTCCTTGATTTTGATACTGATAACACTGGCATAGGAGAGTATCAAAATATTTTTCTGCATCCACTTTTCGGCATGAATCTGCTGGTGGAAGGTAACATGCACAAACAATCAATGGAGAGCCAGATGTTTGCCGTGGTGTGAGCTTGATCCACAGAATGCCTTCGTATGTGTTGTCAAGAATTTCATGTTTAAAACGTTATTGAGTCGTGTATGTATCAAAATACCAACCCACCTGATCCACGTACTGCATTTGGATTTAGCTTTGTTCGTTCATGCCCCATCCAGTGGTAGCCTTCAATGTGTAGAGTTTGATTTTTTTCTTTAAAAAAGGTCTCAAATACATAAAATATTACAGTTTATTTGTTTTATGACTTCAGCTTTTAAATAAAAATGACTGTTTAGTTTGATCAGTATAGCTTATACAGTTCAAGTTCCAGAATCCTACAGTGCAAGGGCGAACATCCTATGTATGTTGCTCTTTTCTTCACCAAGTAAGCACCCTTTATAAGCATACTTTATCTTTAGCCATGTTTTTAGTAAAGTGCGTGCATTTGCTCTCGGCTCTCATATCTCTGTAGATCTACACACCTGATTGCAGGATATAATCATTAAAATATGTCCCACCGTTAACAGCGCACTGTTCTACCAATACTCAGCCCATTCTGACTGCACCCAAACATGTTCAGACACCACCCACAGCCATACAACCCAAGAAATTCACAAAATAGAACCTACACTGTTTGATATGCTTACATAATCTACACAATCAAAGTCCGTCTCACCGAAAGCGAAACAGGACGTTATGTTTCCCTGCTTGGAAGTTGGTGGAACGCCAGACGTTCTACGTGACGCTAAATCAATATGCAACAAATACTATAGAGGCAGGTGCTTGCTGGTAAAGTCACGCGAGCACCAGCTTCCATGCTGCAGTACTTGAAGGCCAAGGGCAAGGACGTTTGGATGGCAATTTGGACCGATTTTGAAATAAATCTTGAAATACACGAAAACCAGACAGGAAAGTGGGAAATGAATGTTGCGTTGCAAGACAGAAGGTACGTGAGATAGATTTGAGACCAACGCGAGCCGTCTCCACCCAGCCAATATTGCGTGATGCGTGTAAGTTTGAGAACCCCTTAAGTATTTATATATAGATCTATTATTACATTTATGTTGCATGTTTTTGTTGTCACCAAACATGTGTTTACTTATTAATAAACTTCTTTATGTTTTATATATTTTTTTTTGCCAGCTCAAAATCTTTTAGATAGGTTTGTCATAATGCAATCTTAAATTCAAACATCACCATCAGTATATATTAATGTAAACACACTACCGCCATTCTTTAAAGACGAAAAAGGTAGCAATATATAGATATAAAGTAAAACGAATGTTGTTATTGAATAAATTAACAGTATATAATTTTGAAGCTATACTTTAAAATTAATAATGCAAATTTATAAAGAAATGAAAGTTATGATGTGGTAGTGTGATAAGAGATTACACCAGTAGACTGAGAATGGAGTGAGTCTAGAGGACTGAACGATGGTGGTAGGCTTTGTATAAGAGATGAATGGCTGATTATATGCATCAGTTGGGATGAATAATAAACATAGATACAAGGTCGAGTAGTATGTTACAACAAAATGAACAACTCTACAAGGTGTTTTTACATAGCATAACTGAACCCTAATCAGTGCAATTTAATACTGCCTACTTTAAACTTCGAGGAAAGCTACAATTCGTGTACACTGGATGACTTAAGTCATTAACTTAGTTTTGTAACAGTACATGTAACCCATGTGAATATAAGGCAACTGTTATCAGTGGCTTTGATTTCTTGCGTTGCTTCAGAACTGAACCAAAAGCCTTTGTGATCATTAACTTTTCTGTGTATGTATCTATGTATGCATGTATCCGGACAAACTAGAGCTTTTTAAAATGAACTGATTTCTTTCAAACTTATCACAAGTATGATGTATGAGCCTACAGGAAGGTGATTCGAATTTAGGCACACTAAAAAAACTTAATTTGGCTTTCTAGAAGGCCATTTATGCCATCTTTACTGATATTCAATGCATTCAAAGCCTACTTGGTGGGGTTTGCTGTTTCATTCAGTCATTAAGCGTTCGCTGAGTTGACAATGGCCATGCCTCGCTTTCACAATCTCTTCTGTTAAAAGCTTTTCCAATATTCTCTGTCTTGTGCGATTTCTCTTAGATATTCGAGATCTTTAATTGTTCTTAATTGTGGAGTTAATCGTTGCATATTTTATAAAGTTTGGCATTGGTGATTCTGGTAGGGTATGTTTTGTTAAGCACTTTTCTGAGTTGTTTAAAATGATGTGAGTCTAGTTTTTGTTCTTGTTGTTTGTTGAGGGCCCATGTCCCACAGTTGTTTAGGAGTATGGATTTTATTAGGCTTTTGATATAATCTGATCTTATTCTTTTGCTTGAATTTGTCACCTGTTATCCATATGGCATTCATGCAGGAGTTAGCAACTTTCTTCTTTCTACGTCTTGGTCATCACCAATCAATGAGCACACTTTTTTGTTTTTCTTTGTTGGTCTTTCTTTCTATGTCTGTATATTCTGTTTGATCTGTATTTACGTTAAATTGGTATGGTTTAAGGTTTTTCTTGAATTTTATCTATATTTCTATGATTTTTCATGCATACAAAAATCAACATCATCTGCATATGCCACTTCATTTGGTAGAAATTTGTGTTCTGCTGGTAGTCTTACACTGTGTAGTGCGTTTTTCTAAATGTATAATAAATAGTAAAGGACTGAGTCCATCCCCCTGTGGGGGTGCCAATGTTTGGCCGTGAATGACAGTTGCTCTGTAGCTCAATTTAGCTTCATACTAATTGTTGTGTTGCTAAGGAGGAAGCAGATGATTCTTAGTTCGTCTTCATCTAGTATTTTTATGTAAAAAAGAATGTCGTGTTCTGTTTATTGTGTCAAAAGCTGCTGACATATCTATGCCAGTTATGTGTACAGAGGTCTTGGGTGATACTGCATTTAGCAGAGAGCCACTTATAGGTCCAGACTACATCTGCTGTGCTTCTGTCTTGTTGGAATCCCACTCTGGCCAGATGAGAAGTAGGACATTACTTTAGGTCGAATCCTATTCAGCGTTATGAGGGACAGTCCTTTTCTAATTGTATTTAACAGTGTAAGAGATCTTAAAACTTTCACTGGGCCTTTTGGGTTTCCTAGTTTTTTTGTGTTGCTATCATTTCTTCCGTGTTTATATCAATGTGTTCATGACTTTCAAAGATTTGGTTGAAGAAGTCTGTTATTGTGTGAAACTACAGTTCCGACCCATATTTTGTAAAGTTCTGGAATATCATCTGGGGCTGATGCTATTATTGTTCAGTTTCCTAAGACCATTTTGAACTTCATTGAACCTGATCGGTTTGTTGATGGGTCTGGGGTCCCCTTCATAAGCTTCAATCTTAGAAGCATTTTGGTCAACAAATTTATGTTCAAAAATGTTCTGTGACTACTTTTAATATTAGATTCGGCTCTGTTGTGGTTTGCCCTCTTCATTATGAACTTTGATGTTTTCAATGGGTTTATGGTGTATCATTTTTACTGTCTTAAACATGTTTGCGGCATCATTGGTGATATCAATTTCAGAGACTTAATCGTCTAATTCTGCTGTTTCCTTCTACATATTTCATCAAAAGCAAGGGACAAGTAAAGATACTGCTAAACGAGCTCAGGAACTGTTTTCTAAAGCTAAACATTGATGTTCTTAGAATGGTAGGAACCAAAAATATATTCATTATTTTCCTGATGTTTGATGGATGGGTATTTGATTTGTTTTTTATTCTCTTCTTAGAACTGTTATAATAAATGGGATTTTGTGTATGCACACGATACAACATATTGCTTCTATCAAAACATACTAGTATGTCCACTCAGTGTAACCTTTGATTATTAAGATGTTAACTTAGATGTGATGAGAAGAAAACAGTTCAGTTGAACAATGACATAATATCATAATACAGTCGGACCCGTTTTACTCGAGCTCGCATAAGTCGACCACCCGCCTAAGTAGAACACATTTTTTAATTTCCTTCAAACTCACTATTGATTGCTACTAAAATAACCCGCTTATTTCGACCCTTTACTCGAGAAACCCCGTGTTATTCGAGCCAAATCTCACTTCCCTTCGAGGCATTAACTCACTTATCTCGACCAAATGAGAATTTAGCGCCGAAATATTCGCACTTTTACACGCTAACCGCGCATGCCGACCAGACAATAGATCAAAGAACGCTGCCTTATTATGATTTGCCTGTGAACGGGTCGTCAACTTATCTGATTAATTTTTGATACTTACTAGTGGTCAACAGCTTTGAAATTAGTACAGTACTTGGCGTAATAATGACTAGTGAAGACAAAGACGTAGTAAACGCCTAACCGTAGTGCTAACATCGAAGTGATATTTAAACCATGTTTGTTGACAGAGCCTTTGTCAGAGGCGGGAGGGAGAAACAGCTAGCGGTTAAAGAGACATGAACAGGTGAATTTCATGTCATATAAACTTTTATGCCACATAAATAGTACTTGCTGAGCCATTTGAATATATACATTTTTATCTATATGCAGCTTTTCATTTCTTCATAATTAATCAGTTTCCTATCCCGGTTTATTGAAATGTACCCGAAATGTACCTACCCCAATGTTTTGTAAACAAAGAGGGAATTCCATAACAACCAGCCTTGATAACTATTTCCGACAGTCGAATTTCGGCTTACGGCGCACGAGTGATAAAGGCTACAGTCCAGTTATTATAACGGAACCTCCCCAATGTCAATCCACTCGTTATTCTCTCTGTTTTAATTTATTTATAATTTTCTATCAAACGCTGTGTTTATGATTGTAAGATTGAAGTTATTAGGTGCAACATGTCAAGAAAATAGAAAAATAAAATTATTAAGTGAAATTGTCAAAGGAGGTGTTTGCTGTTTTATGTCCCTTTAATAGCTTTGAATTAGTACTTGTGTAACAATGACCAGTCCAGACAAAGGTACAAGTACAAGTATACTATTCTTTATATATTAACCAATGAAACCGTAGTAGAAAGCATGTTTCTTTGTGTATGCCATGTTTGTTTACGGACAAAGTCAGAAGGTCGGGAATACTGTTATAAAAAACCACATCACACGTAGTACGAAAATACCATAGCGACCATAACACACATTTCTTGCATTATCGCCATTGGGTTGTTGAAGACATGTTTCTGATAACTCGATGTTCTGATAACTCGAGGTCATTACTAGACTCCCTTCAAATTCGACTTAACCGGTCCGACTGTAGCTGTTTTTATACATTTGATGAACTACATGCGCATTGATGACTTACCCATCATCCAGGCGTAAACTTCTTTGCTTTTCAACAAATCCTACATTACTTTGTATCATTTGTGTAGTTGAATGCTATAGTGTAATTGTAATGTACAAATGTAGATGCTGATGACTGCTTTCGAACCCCTGCAAATATGGAGGCCATTGTACAGATGGTAATAATGCATATAAGTGTACTTGTGAAGGAAAATCCTAGAATTCTCTATATTCAGGCTAATTCAAAGGAGAGGCTTGTCAAATAGGTACTTCTCATAAAAAAGTGTTTGGTTTGTATGGCCCCATGGAAAATCCTAGAATTTATATTCAGCAAATTTGACACTGGAATTCCCATGGGTTTTAATGAAGACCTTGGAAAAGTCGGACAGTGTGCATTAACAACTCAAATAATGAAACCGTTTATATTTAAGCAACATTACACATGGTAAAATTCAGCCATTTTAAACGTATATATGATTGAGCACATTAAAATAAATAAACTCCTAAAGTATGCTGTTTTCATATTTATCAGTCTTTTGCATATATTTTCATTTGATATCGACATCCAGAACTGCCTTGTAAAACATGTTGTATCAGGACTGTCCATATATAGAATTAATAACCTGTATACGGTCAGTTCTCAGCCGGGCTACTTTGTCCCACTTTCAAGATATGTACTTTTGTCAATACTTGGTTTAATAAATACATTGATTTTATTAAACTTCTAAGAAAAAACACCAAAATCAATGAAAATCAAAGAGATCGCACGGAACAGCATACATAGCAGTCAAACGGCCGACGTAATTGTTGTAGTGCTGAAGCCCTATCATCAATAGCGAGCGAGTGACTGTGTGGTGTTCTGTTATGATTATGCAGTGTATTCCTACTGATTATTGCATTTAGATTACCAAGTCTAGTGTGTTGAATATATGCCAGGCTATGTTTACACATTATTGTAATTTTTAGAGAAGACTGATAAATACAAAAACGGGTTTGTTGTGTAACATTGATTATTTTATTGGGTTCGTTGTTAGAGCGTATCATGGCTTGCCCCCAGGAACTTACCCAATAAAATAATCAATGTTAACAAATCACACGTGGAGATGGCTCAAGTCATATTGCCATGCCGAATCCTTTTTCATTTTGAAATAAAATATGTTTAAACTAACAACTCACACGGTTTTGTCTATATATAGTGACTACCACTTGCAGAATAATTTGTAAAATAGCTTATGTTCCCAGAAGAATAAGAAATGAACATTATTTTCATTCTGCTGTGTATATTCTGGAAATGTACTACTTGAACATTGTTCATGAATCCAATATAACATAATATTTAGAAATAAATTCACATTTACATTAGAAAGACAACATTCCAAAACTACAATATTTGACACCCATCATTCGAGGGAACGAAAACGTAAAAGCGCCAGACAGAAAAAAAATCACAATCCCGCCTTACATTAACCAAAATAAGATATTCATAATAATAGACACAGTTTGCATTGTGTTTGGTTTAATATGTATTTATTCAGCAATTGTCCAACAGTGTATACACTAATTAAGGGATGTTTGTTTTGTACCATGGTGTTTGAGTGTGTTCAAGAATCATAGGTTCTAGCATTTACATGAAGTATAAGACTTCTAGTGTGTGTTTTTTTTGATATGTTTATGAACAATTATAATTTGGAATATTTTCAATATATTCTTCCTCTGTAGATATTAGTTTGAGATTTAAAATGTAGTAGAAGTTGCATATTATTTTTTTTTAGGAACAGTTTGCGATGTGTATTTATTGTTAATTTTATAATGATATTCTGAGGGCTAAGTTTATATGTTTACAGTATTTCCGGAAGTGAAAAAAGACGCTTGTACACTTGAAAGACGCTATATTGTTCAAAGATTTATATTCTGTAAATTGATATGATAGTCTGAGTACCGCAGGTATGTTCCTATCATCGATATAGATAGGTTTATAGAATTGTTATACAATAATAGCCATTGAATAGTTGAACTGTGTGCTTCTAAAATTTGATGTAAATTCATAGCGTGGGCAAAGGCCAGTGTTGTTAATTGTTGGTGAGTCTGTAAATTGTACTTTAGCCTTCTAAAAGTTTGACTTTCTTTGTTGAATATCGTTTGCACGTATTCGTAATTTGTATGTGTATGTATTTTAAGAATCTGAATAAATTCATTTCAGTTTACGGTGCCATAGACGACATCAAAATCGACTTGTTATTGTCCTTTTGCAACAGTAAACTGCGATCAGACTAAGAAAAAATGGCAGAATCCAGGATCCGACCAACGATGAAAAGTAAGAGTGGTCGGAATATAAAAGTTACAGATAAAATGGCACAGCTGATGCTAGAAAATGAAATCTTGCGCACGGAATTAGAAATCTCCAAAGCAGAAGAGCAAATAAGACAGGTGTCACTCAGTCAACAGAAGGTTGACAGTCCCTCAGTACTGAATCAGACACCCAACAGAAAAATAGAAGGTAGAGCAGAAAACAATAATGTGTCAAGAGATGAGAGAAAATCTCCAGCTATTAAAGACAATACGGAATTCAACCAACTGTTACAGTTAATGAAAGATAATAATGCTCCTAAGTATACATCTACCCCAGATCAAGAACCTAGATATGATCATCAAATAGGCTACCATCCTGATAGAACCCCACGATTCTATAATGAACAATCATCTCAAGATAATAATCAAATGTTGGAAAAATTAGTGACATTACTGAGTGATAAACAAAAACTGCCACAGATGGAACCAGATATCTTCTCAGGAGATATATTGTATTTTCCAACATGGATGAGATCATTTGAAACATTGATTGAAAGTAACACATCATCCTCAAGTGAAAGATTGCACTACCTTGGAAAATACACGACCGGAGAAGCAAAGAGCTGCATTAAAGGCTATTTCACACTATCTGGTCCTGACATATATGATCGAGCAAAGGATATACTGATAGCCAGATTTGGGGACAAATTTAAGATTGGAGAGGCTTTCAAAAGAGAGCTCAATAATTGGCCACTTGTTAAAGGTGGAGATGGAATCGCCCTCCAACGACTTGCTGATTTTTTACACCACTGTGAAGCAGCTATGTCCACAATCAGCTATCTACAATGCCTGAACAATGTCGAAGAAAACCGAAAGATCCTCAGCAAATTACCAAGATACCTCATTGACAGATGGAATAGAATTGTCGACACACACCTCTATTCCTCATATCAAGGACAGTTTCCTCCATTTCATGTTTTTGTTGACTTTATCTCCAAAGAAGCTCGAGTCGCCTGTGGTCCCGGAAACGTCAAATCAAGTAATCCTAAAGAAGAGAAGATGAATAATAAGCCCGGCAAAAATAGTGCAAATACCTTCGCATCAAGAACTTCAACTGACAGTCAAAATGAGCCTGCAAATACAACACAGAGAAAGGCATTCTGTCACAACTGTAAAGGTGAACATGAACTGTACAAGTGCGATGCTTTTTTGACCATGGACTTCGAAGAAAGGAAGAAAATTATTAGTGCAAAGGGTCTATGTTACGGATGCTTAAGACGCGGGCACCTGCGAAAAGACTGCAAAAGAAAGGGCCCTCAACTTGCATATATTGGACTTCCTCCTCGCAACGAAAAGACCATCCCAGCACCTGAACAGAAACTTCAGCTGTCATCATGTAAAACAGATACTCATTCAGAAATCAATTCAAGTGGCTCTTATCATTCATTGATCGTTCCAGTGGTAGTTCATCATAAAGACAATCCAAATATGCAAATGAGGACATATGCAGCATTAGATAATCAATCAAATGCATGCTTCATATCTGATGATGTCATTACTCGCCTAGATTTGAAAACAAAACCTCTTGACCTGGAATTGACAACTATGCTGGGCAGTGAATCATTGACAACGGAAGTCGCTCATGGACTCATAGTCAGAGGTATTAAAGAAGAAAAGGAAGTGGCACTACCTGCAGTCTACAAAAGAGACACCATCCCAGTGAATAAAGATCTAATTCCTCGTCTAGAAATTCTCAAGACGTGGCCTCATCTTGTTAAGGTAGCTGAGAAGCTTGAACCAGTTGATAGTGCGCTCGACATTGGTCTACTCATCGGTTTTAACTGCTCTTCAGCTCTCCTCCCCTTAGAAATTGTTGCTGCTGAAGAAAACAAACCCTATGGCATACACACCAAACTCGGATGGGGAGTCATCGGATCTGTGAGCAATGAACAAGGTAAAGAAACCCCACCTGTATTTGCTTTTAAGACCCAAGTAAAGGAAATACCACCATCTGATGTTAGAGATATGTTTGATAGAGACTTTCATGAATATCAAGAAGGTAAAAGACCATACTCATTTGAAGATGTTCAATTCATGAAAATAGCAACAAAGGGAATAATCCATAGAACTGATCACCACTACGAGCTGCCACTACCTCTGAAAGGAATGCATGGCACACTGCCAAATAATAGATCAGCTATTCTCAAGCGTTTCAATGCATTGAAGTCAAAGCTTAAAAAAGACGTAAAATACCAAGATGATTATAATGAATTCATGAAAAAGCTTATTGAGAACCAACACGCCGAACTGATACCCATATGGGACATTAATAAAAGTCCTGCGTGGTATATCCCCCACCACGGAGTTTACCACCCGAAGAAGCCGAACAAGCTACGTGTGGTTTTTGATTGTAGTGCGGAATACTTGGGACACTCCCTTAACAAACACTTACTCCAGGGACCAGACCTAACAAACAATCTAATTGGGAATATTATGTCGCTTTCGCCAAGATAAAATCGCTTTTACATGCGACGTGGAAGGGATGTTCCACCAAGTCAAAGTCAACCCTCAGCACCGTGATTTTTTAAGGTTCTTGTGGTCAGAAGATCTGAGCAAACCACCTGATGAATATAGGATGACGGTACACTTATTCGGTGCTACATCCTCACCGGCATGCGCCAATTTTGCTCTGCAAACTATGGCGGATGAGTATGAAGCAGAATATGGACCGAGCGTATCAAAGTTTGTGAGGCGAAATTTTTATGTTGATGATGGCCTGAAATCCGTGGACACGGAAGAGGATGCAGTAAACCTTATAATAAATTCAATAGAGATGTTTAAAAAAGGAGGATTCAGGCTGCATAAATTTATGTGTACTAATCGACACGTGTTGGAAAAAATTCCCGTCAGCTACAGAGCAACCGAATTGCAAAGGTTGGACGTTTGCCTGGGTCAAATGCCTTCATCAAGAGCACTAGGCATAGAATGGTCTGTCGAAGATGACGAATTTCACTTTAATGCTACAAGCAGCAGGAAAGATGTCACAAGAAGGTCAATTCTATCAACAGTGTCGTCCATTTTCGACCCACTCGGTTTTGTGAGCCCTTATATACTCATAGGGAGGAAGATCCTACAAGATATATGTCGCGACGGATTGAAATGGGATGACCCAGTACCACCACAACACGTCGAGCCCTGGAACAAATGGAATGAAGAACTCCCTCTCTTAAAAAATATCAAGATAAAGAGATGCTATAAAACAGAAAATAGTGAAAGGGCAAAGACCATCGAATTGCACCACTTTAGCGATGCCAGCCAAACATCATATGGTCAATGTTCCTATTTGAAAATAACATACGAAAATGGAGAAACCTCAACATCTCTCGTCATGGCTAAGTCTAGAGTTGCACCATCCAAACCGGTCACACTTCCACGATTGGAACTGATGGCAGCTACATTATCTGTCAAAATAGCCAGATTCCTAAACGATGAACTCGAATATCAAAACATGAAACACATATTCTGGACAGACAGTAAGATTGTCCTGGGATATGTATCAAATGATTCCAGAAGATTCCATGTTTTCGTAGCCAATCGAATACAACAAATCCGTGACTTCACTGCCCCAGAACAATGGCGGTACATAAATACAAAATTAAACCCGGCTGATATTGCTTCAAGGGGTACGTCAGCAGAAAGCCTCATCAACAACAGCCTGTGGTGGAATGGACCAGAACTT
The DNA here is from genome assembly GCA_019095985.1 of Streblospio benedicti. Taxonomy (NCBI): domain Eukaryota; kingdom Metazoa; phylum Annelida; class Polychaeta; order Spionida; family Spionidae; genus Streblospio; species Streblospio benedicti. The sequence continues at coordinate 6,142 of JAGTTF010003855.1, read as the reverse complement.
CTGAGGTCAACTGAAATACAACCAGAAGTAAATTATAAAAACCACTTGCTACCTGATGATCCTGAAATAAAGAATTCTGTAGTGTTGAGTACACAAGTAAATGACTCATACTCAACACTGGAAAAGGCTAGAGAGATTTCCATCATGGAATCAAGCTTGCAGAGCGATCGCCCTTTGTAAGAAATATGTAAAGATTCTCAAAAACAAAGTGCTCAAAAATAATGAGAAAACATCCATGATAGTAGAAGTGTCTGACGTACAAGAGGCAGAAAGAGTGATTATCAAAAATGCACAAAGAGTCTTTGATGAAGAAATCCAGATTATTAAGAGGAATGCATCACTGCCAAGAAAGAGTAGTATTCATAGACTTGACCCTATCTTAAGTGATGACGGACTCCTTAGAGTGGGTGGCAGAATAAAAAGATCAAGCCTAAATTTTTCTGCAATACATCCTTATATTCTCCCCAAAGATAACCACATCACTAAACTGATAGTGAAACATTATCATCAGAAAACTGGCCACTCTGGCAGCAACTACACCCTTAGTGTCATCCGATCTTCTGGATACTGGATCATCAATGGCCGGTCTCAAGTGGCATCCTTCATCCATAAGTGTGTCATATGCCGGAAATTGAGAGGAAAGACAATGACTCAAAAGATGGCTGACCTTCCCAGTGACCGTCTTGACCCATGTCCCCCATTCACGTACAGTGCCGTCGATATATTTGGCCCATTTATTATCAAAGAAGGCAGAAGTGAAAAGAAACGTTGGGGAGCATTGTTCACGTGCATGGTGTCTAGAGCGATCCACATTGAAGTAGTGCATTCACTTTCAACTGACTCATTTATCAATGCTTACAGGAGATTCATCAGTCGACGAGGACCTATTCGCCAGTTGCGCAGTGATCGAGGAACCAATTTTGTGGGGCAAAAATGAACTAGATACAGAAAGAATTCGACAAAAACTCAGCATTGATAATTGTGACTATTTTGAATTCTCCCAAAATGTTCCCCCCTCCAGCCACATGGGTGGAGTTTGGGAGCGCATGATCCGTTCAGCTCGACTCGCTCTATCATCACTACTCATAGATCATCCCGAAGATTAAATGATGAATCACTACAGACCCTCTTTACAGAAGCTGAGGCAATAGTAAATAGTAGACCTTTAACCTACCTGAATACAGATGACATAAATGAAGAACCCCTATCGCCGATGCAAATCCTCACATTGAAATCAAAGACTGTGCTTCCACCACCAGGATCATTTGTTAAGGAGGATTTGTACTGTCGGAAGAGGTGGCGTCTTGTTCAATATTTAGCCACTCAATTTTGGCAGCGCTGGGTGAAAGAATTTTTGCCAACTCTACAAGAGCGTCGAAAGTGGCAAAATCAAAGCGATAACCTTCAAGTCGGAGACGTCGTTCTAGTAATGGATGAATCGCTTGGAAGATGCCAGTGGCCAAAGGGAATTATTACAGCGATTTACCCAAGCAAGGACGGTCTAGTAAGGAAAGTGTCAGTGAAAGTAAAAGGGACTGTGTATGAGAGGCCTATCCATAAACTTGTGCTTCTTTAAAAAATGGTGATAAATGAATCATAGTGCATCATTGTTGTTATTTCCAACAGATAAACATTTAAAATGACATGGTTACTATTGAGTACAGATATTGTGTAATTTTTCCAAGTGATTCTTCTAGAGTGAATTCATATCCATTGATTACTTATTATCTTACTCATAATTGTATTGATGACTTTGTATTTTTTCATTTACATTTCTTGATTACTTATGATTCATACATGAAGGAATGTGTATTTCAACTTAAACATGTTTTTATAACACTTGTGTGAATACTTATTTTTTGATATTTAATATTAAAGTTCTTTTTTTTTTTTACTTTTTGTATTGTACTTCATTGTACTATTTATTTTATTATTTTATGTAGATCCACATTTGGATATTTAGGTAAAGACTTAAAGTTTCTCTAAAGGACTAAAGGGTTTAATGTCTTTTGATTAATGCAATAATGGTGAACACTTAAAAATGTTTTGAATTCTTGAATTCTGTAGTTAAGATTTGACAAATTTGAGTGCTTTATGCACAATTGATTTTTATCGATCAAGAAGTGAATATGTATTGTTTTTGTATTATATGTGAATTGTATAGCCCAATTCAAGGGAGGAATGTAAAGAAGCCCACGTGCTGTCTTTTAGTTTTAAGTATGTCCGATAGATGGCGTGCTGACGGCGATGCGACATGTACTAGTTTAGTTTTATGAATATCTCATAGATGGCGCCAACGGACGGTGACGCTGTGTCATACCGTATAATCGGGCTTTTAAGCGCCAATAGTTTTTTTTGGATATGTTTATGAACAATTATAATTTGGAATATTTTCAATATATTCTTCCTCTGTAGATATTAGTTTAAGATTTAAAATGTAGTAGAAGTTGCATATTATTTTTGGGGAACAGTTTGCGATGTGTATTTATTGTTAATTTTATAATGATATTCTGAGGGCTAAGTTTATATGTTTACAGTATTTCCGGAAGTGAAAAAAGACGCTTGTACACTTGAAAGACGCTATATTGTTCAAAGATTTATATTCTGTAAATTGATATGATAGTCTGAGTACCGCAGGTATGTTCCTATCATCGATATAGATATAGGTTTATAGAATTGTTATACAATAATAGCCATTGAATAGTTGAACTGTGTGCTTCTAAAATTTGATGTAAATTCATAGCGTGGGCAAAGGCCAGTGTTGTTAATTGTTGGTGAGTCTGTAAATTGTACTTTAGCCTTCTAAAAGTTTGACTTTCTTTGTTGAATATCGTTTGCACGTATTCGTAATTTGTATGTGTATGTATTTTAAGAATCTGAATAAATTCATTTCAGTTTACGGTGCATAGACGACATCATAATTTTGCCAGGGTTTCATCTATTTTTTCTATCGAACATTCATATCAACTTTTTTTCGAATAGCGTAGGACATTTTTGCCAGGGGCTTTAGTCTGCAAGGGGGGCATTATTTCTTGGACAATCGATTTTTTCTATTGGACATTTGTATCAACTTTTTTCCAATTATTTTTTTGCAAGACTTAAGTGTGCGGTGAAGAGGCGGGGAGACATTATTTCATTGGACATTCCTCGATTTTTCTATTGGTCATTCGTATCAACTTTTTCCAATAGCGTGGGACATCCATTTTTTTGCAAGGGGTTAGTCTGCTGTGAAGCACATCCATTATTTTGCAAAGGGGGTGAGGCGTTATTTCTTTGGACATTTGATTTTCTATTGGTCATTCGTATCAACTTTTTTCCAATAGCTTAGGACATTTTTTGCAAGGGGTTTTGCTGTTGACATCCATTATTTTGCAGGGGGTGGCATTAATTTATTGGACATTTGATTTTCTATTGGACATTCGTATCAACTTTTTTTCCAATAGAATAGGACATCGATATTTGTGCTGTCATAGGGTATGGGACATGTGAATATACATTTTTTTATATTATTTTTACCCAAATTCGGTGGGCTCTGCACTGCCCCCCTTGCGCATGGCTAGGGCTATTCATTTTTGCACTGTCAACACTTCATTGGAAGACCACCGTCCAACATTAGTCCCATATATATGAGAAATTCTCTGGACCTAAAAATGCATACAGGAAGTCCTGAGCTGTAGGACTAATATTTCCATATACGATCTGTCATAGGGCAGGGGACATGTGAATATACATTTTTCCATTTTTTAACCCTTTTTTTTGGGCTCTGGGAACCCCTTTGCGCAAGGCTAGGGCTATTCATTATCACAATGTCAACTCTTTATTATATTGCCACTGTCCCACAGTCCCATTTTCCATATCCGTTCTGCCATAAGGCACGTGACATGTGAAAATCCATTTTTATTATTTTTACCCCATTTCGGTGGGCTCTGGGTCCCCCTTGCACATGGCTGGGGCTATTCATTTTGCACTGTCAATACTTCATTGGAAGACCACCGTCCAACATTAGTCCCATATTTCCATATATGATCTGTCATAGGGCAGGGGACATGTGAATATACATTTTAACATTATTTCTAACCCTTTCGGTGGGCTCTGGGAACCCCTTGTGCATGGCTAGGGCTATTCATTTTCACACTGTCAACTCTTCATTAAATGCTCACCGTCCCACATTAGTCCCACATTTCCATATCTGTTTTGTCACAGTGCATGGGACATTTGAATATACATTTTTACATTAATTTTATCCCCACTTCGGTGGGCTCTGGCACCGCCCTTATTCATGGCTGGGGCTGTTCATTTTTGCAAGGTCAACACTTAAATGGATGACCACCATCCCACTTTAGTCACATATTTCAATAGCAGTCATGAAACAGATGTTCAAAGTTGTTGAGAAGAGAGACCAAGCGTTATCAAGTATGCTATGTACAGAAATGGACAAAATCCATATGGAATCTCAAACGACTGAACAACATGGCCAGGAGTACTTAGATACTAGGACAGGCGAAGAATCTAGCATTGCATCAAGCAAGGTTGCTATGAGCCAGCAACGGGAGGTCAGAGCTAGGCAAGTAGCTGATAAGGTGCGAGCTGACGTGCTAAAACAAGAGCAACAGTATCAGAAGGCTAGACTACAACTTGAGGAAGACTTCAAGCAAAAAAAAACTCATACTCTAGAACAGAATATGAAGAGGGGAAAAGGAACGGCTAAAAAGGAAGCCGCGTTTCAATTAGATGAATGTAGAGCAGCCCTGGAGAAAGATCTTGATGATGAGCTTGGCTTAACGAAAATACCACCAGCATACCATATGAAGCATGCACAGGATCTAGAATAACAAATGACAAGCATCAAGAGCTAGGAAATGATCTATGGAGACAATTGAAGCGAGTTACCGTTCCTGTTTTTACAGGTGACAAAAAGTCTCCATGAAGGGTGGTGGTCTGCTTTCTAAGCGGTATTGATGCTGCCCCTGCCACTCCCTGAATATATGCTTCTGCAATTGCGCCAATATTTAAGTAATTATGCATTACAGACGATTGATGAGCTTGGACACTCAGCTGAAGCGTTTTTTTATCCCAAAGGAAAGATTAGATAGAAAATTTGGAGGAAACGGAGAAAGTTGGCTTTGATATTGGAGAAAATTGATAAAGTCAAGCCTTTGAAGAATGGCTCCTGTACAGATTTTGAGAAATGTTCTGATGTTCTTGATGTTGCAGTTGCAAACCTTAGGGAGGCCCAACGAAGTGATAAATTGGGAGATGGATCTCTGTTTGCTCAACTTCAGAAAAATAATGACTGAAGAAATGGTAGCTGCTTATAAGAGGTGGAGCATTGATAATGACAAATACCAGACAGTGCTGATTCTCCGTGAGTGGGTGCTCCGCTAAGCAAAGTTCTTGATCGAAGCTTCTGAAGCTGTGAATGGTATAACGTGCGGCTCTACCCATAGAACTATGTTTGCGAAAAAATGAGCAAACATCAAAGGTTCAAGAAGGTGTCAGTCCTACAACTTCACAGAGTAAAAGCGACTTCGTAGCTGCTGTATTTTGTGAAAAAAACCATGCAGCGTAGGATTGTGAGGGAATTTAAGTTGTTGTCTGTGAATGACAGATGGGACACAGCCTGCAATTATCGTCTATGTTACAGGTGTCTCGGTCAAAACCATATGGGAAGGTCATGCAGGCGTTATGTGGTGTGTGGGAAGAATGGATGTAAACAAACCCATAATCGCCTCTTACATAAAGAAGATCCGGTTGAGCCAAAGAATGAGGATTTGCAGTCAAGTGAGACCATCCATCCCCAGGAAGAAGCGCATGTCAATTCGTCAATTCCAGCTACTTCACTGCTGCTCATTTTAAAAGCTGCCCTCCAAAAAGTGCCAGTCGTAATAAAGCATGGAAAGAAGAGTCTAGAGTAAATGCTTTATTGGACGATGCAAGTAAAAGACATATGAACTTAAATGTTGCAGCAGAATTAGGTCTAAGTGGTATCATACAAAGGGTCCAAATCAGTGTATTAAATGGGCAAACAGAGTCCTGTGAAATAATGCCCATTGAAGTTCAGCTTGAAAGTATGGATGGCACTACAAGTATGAATATCAATGCATTTAGAACAAATCAGGTTACTGGCAACATGCAAGTAGTT
>JAGTTF010003851.1:13904-28350 GCA_019095985.1 Streblospio benedicti | reverse complement strand
CAGAAATTATTTTTGTTTCACAATAGTCACCAATATGCCAACGACGCTATGCTCTTTGAGCACTTTGATCTAGTTCTAAGTAGTAAATGTCCATATTGACGGTGCACTGTGAATTGGAGGTGTGTATTTAAAGTGTTTACCCACCCAAGATAACACAACATGCAGCACATATATTCTCTGAAACTCTTAAGGGTATAAAAAACGACAATGTCAACACACACTTGCCAATTAAAAACCAGACAAATAGAGAAATGTGAAAATATGAAATCCTTTTCATCGTTAAAAACAGATTCATTAAACCGAGTGATCTTGATGTTATGGGTGGGCCTACCATCGCTCCTAAGTGACGCATCTATCATTATATTTGCCTAAAACATATAGTCTCTCTTTGATTTTATGTACACACAGCCCTAATTCGCTGATTAAATTAAATTATACGATATGGAATTTTGTAAGTATAATCATAAAACATGAAACAAAGAGCATGTAGCATTACCATTGTTTGATATTTGAAAAAAAAAAAACACAAGCTCGTATTTCTAAAACTTCATAATTGATAAGTTTTATGCAAATGAGAAAAAAACCATATTTGAGAAACAATAACATAACACAATACAAGATTTCTAGTAGGCCTGTATCAAAATGATACCACTTATAGATGTCTTTGTGTTCAGTGATTTGCAAATAAAATTTCTCCAGACAATCTACCCGGGATAAACACCATTAAAAGGCTTCGTTTTGTTGTATGCAAATCCCACGGCATTTGTGGCCCCAATGGAAGCTTCTTTATTTGCAATGCTTTTTTGTGTCCTTTCACAGAGTTTTTTCTCGTTGATTCAGTGAATCCAACTTAAATTCAGAATTGGTGAAATATTTGGCATCTAGGTATGTATTTTCTGATTGCAAACTTCCTTCTTGAAGCATTTATTCATGAAGAAATTGGATTGATTCTTACATTTCGTATCATGGACATTGGCATAATAGGATGTATCTGCCGAGTTTAAAAGATACAGTTAATTGATATACTTGTATAGTGACGCTATTTTGGCATACTTTCACTTTCATGAAAGCTGCCATGTGGATACTTTTCATTGTGGTTCTGTGGCCGAGTCTTGGCCGAGTGGTCGTGTATGGAATAGGTAAGATGTGATCTTTATTTTCATTTGGGTCACGGCCAAAATATGCATTGATGCAAGATGCAATATTGGTGTCAAAACAACATTGTTGTTGCGGGCAATCCGTTTAAGGAATATACCATGTTTAGGAATGGCATATCTGTTAATTCACTGCCCTAATGTGTGAAATATTCCTTGAGCTTGTAAGGTCTTTTTAATCTATTGACAACAACAAAATAGTGATTTGAATCGATATGTTTCAAAATAGCTTAGATGTGCGTACATCGAAAGATATACTCATCAGTTTTTGGCTCTCCACAAACTAGCGTATAGCATTGGAAGGTGTGTCAGATTAGAAGGGTATAAGGTCTACTTCATCCTCCCATATTCATAGCATTCTTACATTTATATATAATTACGCAAAGAGGGGAGTGGCCATGTTTGTTTGTTTTTATTTTTGGAAATTCGCCTGCAATCACTTTCCTGAGGCGCTTTCACACATTTTGAGTCTACCATTTTATTTGACATCACATTGTACAGGTTTATTTGTTCTTCGTGCTATTGCTTTCATCAGTATTGACGGGAAAACTGTTTAACAATCACTGATTCATGTACAGATAATTCGGTTCGTTTTTACACCGTACTTCCGCTTTAGCTTCTGCTTTATTTGATTGCATTGTGTTTCCAATGCTTTAGCCGATTGCATTGTGTTTTCACATGCCTATTATCGCCCACGTGTACAATACCATGAGTATTGTACATCATGGGTCGTGTTGATGATATTTTAATGGACATGATGATAGACTTTCCATCGAAAATATAAACACACACGTTGATATTGTAAATATTTGTTCAGTCGCTATACACAGGTGTAAGCGTAGTAGTTGACGTTCGACCAACCTCTAAGTAGGAATCATAACGTCCTCTTTGAGTGAGACAGACGAATCTAGACAGTGATTTTCACATTTTCGTTTCCATCATACACAAAATAATCTCCGTAGGAGACGGCCTGCTAGTGTATACAAATGTTTGAAAATTGGTCCACAAAAATACCGTGAGAAAGTTGAAGCATGCGTGTATTTAAGTGTGTGTTACGGCGGTGTTCGTAGCTCACCATGGACCATCGCCGAAGATAATCTGCAACCTTTTGCGGTGTCACTCGGTTTTACACTCACCAGAATCGATGCAAACTCGGTTCTTAGTGATGCAAGCAACCGATAGCAATGCATAGTCACATTTTCCATTTTGACACCAATCCCGCTGTGAGTCTGTCACTTGCGATATTTTTTACGAGACCCATGACCACCATTGACTACTGTTGCCAGTGTTGTATACTTGTTAGAGAGTTTTAAAAAGACGGTATACTTTGACACTGACGCAAATGATATTTTGTGAATGTAAAGTCGCTTGAGTGAAGAAAGGACTGCATTCAAAACAAACATTTTTACAGTCACATCAGACCAACCTGATAAGTATACAGTAGAACCTACAATTAAGACCGCCTCTCTAATGAGACCACTTCTAAGATAGGACTACTTTTCACGGTCCAAAAGTTTCATAAAACTGTCTATTGGTGTTACATAACACTGGTACTTATAGTGAGGTTCTGCTGTAGTTATCAGCACGTTTTTCATGTTCACGAGACATCCTTTCGGGTGTCGTTTGGACGACATATATTAGACCCATCTAACTGCATGTTTACCCCAGGACCTGCCGACCCGCAGGACATGGGCATGGGCTACTACAACCCTCCTGGCAACTCTACGGTGATGAATGTGAGGCGGGGAGCTGGAGACGGCAGCGTGACGGCGTGCATAGAGGCATGCGGGGACAAGGATTACGACATACTCGGTCAATTCACGTATGCCGGACTACAGGTACTCATAACACAAAGCCCCGGTTTGACAGGCTTACACGTGATGTTGTGTGTGTGTGATAGATGAGCAATATATGTGGGAAAGATGTTTGTTCGTGCTGCCCTCAGGCTGCCAGGTTAAAAGAATAGTTCTTACAGGGTAGTGGTCAATGGAAGTAAGTAAATCTGCTCAAATAGAAGTTTGATGGTTCACCTCACTGTGACCTCAAGCATGCCACACTGTCGAGTAAGTTTCAGTTGGTGTTGATCATGTGTGATACAAATGTAGTATTTGGTGACTGGAACTCGTGAGTTCAGGGCAATGTCTTTTACACTCCCTATAACAAGCAGTATTTCAATAATTTGCAATTGTAAATTGAGTAATAAGCCTGAAATCTATATATCAATACGCTAATTTTGGAATTTTGTATACATGACTAGCTAGGCGTGGTCTGACTACGGGTGATCGTTCATGGTACAGTGTAATATTCAAAGTTATCTTTTTGGTGTTCATGATAGTCCTGTTAGCTGTCTATAGGCGATTTTATAACAAAAGTAGAAGACAACGGCAGCCACGACAGCGTCAAGTGACGCCAAAAAGACGCCAAAGGTTCCGCATGGGTTCAAATACTCATCTGTCAATGCACATAAAACGGCCACTCCCCCGCTAGGGCTTTGTTTACAATAGAACCCTCAATTAGGACCACCTCTGCAGGGAGAACACTTCTACAATGAGACGATTTCTTACAGTCCCAAAACTTCATAAACGAACAATTGTAAACCTCCGTAACAAGAACACTTGGTCTCTCTTATTTGAGAGGTTCTACTACAGTGCGTTAAATATTTTGTGGCAATGACTTTGTGTTCTAAGTAACGTATTCAAACAGTGTAGGTTTATTTGTAATCGGTGACAATTTCATGATTTTTGTGTTGCCAGAACGCGGGGTTTGCGGTGTTAGACATCAAAATATAACCAACGCAAAATATAACCAGTTATGATGCACGTTAACGTAGAATATAACCACAGCCCTAAAAATGGACCTGGTGACGCAAAATATAGCCACTGACGCAAATTAAAACCAATGTGTAGCCAGTTGCAATTCTAATCTCGTCAAGTTGTGAGTTCATTCATTCTCACAATACAGAATAAGACAAAGATATAACAAATCATGCCCTGCACCATATATCTGGGGTAGGAGGCCTTTAGGGCCGTAACTTGGGCGACAATTCTCAACTCCCCGGGGTGCTGTACGGGAGCATACAGCATAACTGCACCTTAGCGCAGACGTGTTAATCACTCGCTATTTAACGTTACCTGGGAACAGTGTGCAACCTGTTAAGTTTACTCAACACTTACCACCACACCTGACCGAGAATCGAACCCACGACCTTCTGGTCACGAGTCCAACACCCTATCTACTCAGCCACCGTAGCAAACAATTAATGTTTAGTTGTTTTCTATCATCAATTGAAGTAAATTGGGTGTCATTTAGGTGTCATTTAGATGTGCACCAAACGCACCAAATGACACTAACTTTGTACCAAAGTGTTGCGCATACATTACTTTGCCCTATAAGACGGACACTTGATTCCACACGTCACCCTATTGCCACCAATCATGCCAATTGTTCATGTCATGAGGCTCTTAGTTTATGCGGAAGTCACCAAATTGCCAACTGCTCATTTTACAGTGTACATGGCACATACTCATACAACAGAGGGTAGACTCGAGTGCATAATGTCTAAAACTGGTTTGAAATGTGCAAGTTTAGTGGTGCATTGATGTGCATTGTGTATAAGTAAAATATTGGCTTGTTCTCTCTTCATAGCATAAATTGCTTCTCTAGTTCTGGTGGCACGTGCAGAAACGAATCAAAACAACGTCTCCCTAGAGGTGATAATTTTCGGGCTAGAAACCAGGCAGAAGTGTGTCATTTCCTTCAGAAAACAACATTAATCATGGAACATCGTGAACAACCGAACTGTTTGAACAGATGCTTCTGTTTCACGGTTCCATGGCTTCAGATTGTAATGGCAGTGGCCACAGTTAAGCAAAAAGACGTAACCATCCAGAAGTGATCCATTACCAAATGAACCACCCAGACCACTCAATATTTGAGGCCAGAATACCCACGACCCTCAAAATGACACTAAGCACTTAACATTGGATGGCTCAAGTAAACATATCTGATACCGTCATAGTTTAGTAAAACAAAAATACTCTCGACTGTATGTTTAAAATAGCGTGCATTTTCTCTGGTTATTTTTGGGGCAGTGGTTATATTTAGTATCACCAGGTCCATTTTCGGGGGTGTGGTACATTTTGCGTTAACACAAAACATAACTGGTTATACTTTGCGGATGTTTATGTTTTGCAATCTAACACGGAGTGTCAGGGTGGATAGGGGATGTTGTAGACCCGCCGTGCTATGCAATATTTGATGTAGAATAGTTGTGGGGTGGACGTTGGGGTTGATGTGGGCATGTGTCAGAGTGAAGCGCATTGTTTTTATATGGGGTGGATTGTGGTGAGGGTAGCTGTTAGAACAGTGATGCCGTGGTGATTGCTGTGGTTGTGGTATCAGGACAGTGGGTGATTCAGACCCGTGCTAATGGGCAGGAATCTGGTATGATCGGTGCTTACTTCGAAATAGAGTATTGGGATTCGACTATCCGTTATTTATTTGTTCATTCCCACGGATTTAAGCTAGTATATATTAATACTGCTAATGTACACAATGATAAATGGGTGATCCAAGATAAATGTATGTGCGTCAGTGTTTTTGCTTCACCATTCCACTGTGTTTATATTATGCACTCTGACTATCAATTGACCAGTGATATTGAGGGTGATATTGTGGGGATGTTAACCATCTTCCTCTGTCTTTCTCATTAGCGATCTTGGTCTCCTGGATTCCACGTGAAATCCCTCCCCCGTCTGATTCAGCTGGTAGCAGAGCTCATCAGTCTTGAGCACTTCCGCATTGCTGGTGGCACTCCTTGCCCGCAGGGTACGGACATTAGAAGGTGCTGAGAAGAAAAGAGGTTTCTTGCATCGCAGGATCTTTCTCTTGGGTCTTGGTGCCACTCGTTGTTCACTGTGATTATCAGGCACTCCCCTCAATTGAGTTTAAAGGGGGACAAAATCATACCGCGGCGGACGACGCACAGGGACTTGAGTAGCGCTCCTGGGGACCACCCCTGGAAGTATAGGGTTTGATTTGTTTGACTGCAATTCATAATTCCTTTCTTGGCAAAAATCAAGGCACTGGTTTGCCCAGCCCCTCAGTGCCCGAAAGTTTTGTATAGAGTACTATTTCTCTAGCCTTTCCCAAACCCAATGGGACTCTGCAAGGCAGCAGATTGGTTTGTTTAGAGTTTCCTTCTCAAAGCCTTTTGCCTCAAGAGGCACAACCTACAAAGACAACAGGTACTATTTAAGCCATAGCTGGCACCCTTATAGGTACTACCTCTCGGGCCAGAGGGGACCTAGGAGCGATGGTGATTAAGGGGTGGCTCCCTCTTCCTCAAGCCGAGGGCCTCACCAACGGATGCCTTTTTGAAACCATCAAGCATGAGAGAAAGACAGGAGGAAGATGGACTATCAGCAGCATTGAGGGTACACTCTGTACACGGATCTCTGCATGGGAAAATGATCAGCAAGCAGCTACTGGTGGAGTCGGCTTAGTGCTTGGGGAAAATACCCTGACTTCTCATAGGAGTAGAGCGCATCTCGGACCGCATTATGAGAGCTGACTTCAGGGGGCAACCCCTGCCATGACAATACTGGTAGCCTACGCTACAGAAGCTGCTGAGGAATCAAAGACACCTATTTCAGCCAGGTGCGCACAACCTGAAGCTGTGCCCCCTCACAACTTCTAGCCACGGGCGCCAATGCCAGGATAGGGAGAGAGAGCGGCGCTGTTCACACACAGTGAGACAACCAATGACAATGGTCGTCGTCACCTGGGAAGTCATGGAAGAGCATCTCCTAGTGGGCAAATACCCTTTTCCAGAAACGCTCCTTTGGACCTCTCAGCACCCATCACCAGCTGGACTACATTTTGTGCGGTGGAAGAACAGTGTCACTTACTGTGGATGCCCTTGGCTCACTCTTCTCTGACCACAAATTGTGACTGCCCAAAAGCCCAACACCAACAATAAAATCACTAAGTACATATGGAATGATCTGGCAACCAACAAGGAAATGCAAGAAAAGTATGCTGTAGAGTTAGAAATCGGTACCAGTTGGTGCTGAACAGTGTGCTGAACCAGTTGCGAGACTATAACAAGTTTGTCAAGCCACAGCAGAAGCAGCTAAGGAGTGTTTGAGACCTGCCCCAAGAAGCAAGAAAGAGGGTAAAAAGTCTAGATCCTAGAGTGAAAGCACTGAGAGATGAAGTAGAGAGGAAGCCTATGCAGCATACCTGGCTGACCCAGAAAGAATGAAAGCTTCTCGTGAGGCGGTACAGGAAGAAAAAGGAGGGCAGTACAGCACGTCTACGCCATTGTAGACGTGGAGGAGCCGACTAATATATGGTGACTGAGGCTGAGCAAGCACATGCAAGCTCGCAACATGCCTGATAGCGTGGAAGCTCATCGAAACGAGATTTCAGGCGTCATCGTACTCAGTCCAGCAAGCTGAGAAGCGAACAGTACAGAAGAAAAGAGTTCAACTGTGGTTCAACCATTTCAGACAGCTGCTTGGAAGGCCCCAGAAATCAGCGACATAGACACCCCTGTTCTCACTGTATTCGACTCACTCGGGATCTCTGAAGACCCATTTACACATGAGGGAGTTACAATCTGCTAAGAAGTCAATCCGCTGCAGTAGGCCTGTGGTGAAGATGGCATCACGCCCGAGCTGCTTCAAGTATCGAGGCCTGGATGGTGATTGTGCTAGGGTTTGTAAACCAGGCAGGCATACGAGGAGGTAGCATACCTGAGAGAAGTGGAAGGCGCTAGTCATCGTCACAGTCCCAAGGAAAGGTGACCTCACTAAGCCTGACAACTACAGAGGAATCAGCCTCATCTCTCTAGTCATGAAGCTGTACAATCGCCTGATCATGAACAGATTGAAGACCTGCAGTTGATCTCCTGCTCAAAACTCACAGAATGGGTTCAGGCCAGAAAGAACAACAGTTGGACAGATAGTGGCACTGGGGCGCCTATACGAGGGTGTCGGGCTGCAGAAAACCTCAGCTGTGTCCTGACATCCATTGACTTCCGGTAGGCCCTCATTACAATTCACAGTGGGGGAAACTTATGGAGATTCTACGAGCCTATGGAGTACCTGGGAGGATCATGTGAGCCATTGCCCCCACCTACTCTGAAACGTGGGCCAAAGTCAGAACACCAGATGGGGACAAAACCATTCCAGATCCTGGCTGGCGTGCTGCGGGGCGACACACTAGCTCCATTCATGTTCATCGTAGCCCTTGACTATCCCCTCCGATGCACAATCAATGGCAGAGAAGGATTAGGCTTCACACTCACTAAAAGAGCCAGTCGCAGGGTTCCAGCCAAGACTCTTTTACAGATCTGGGCTTTGCTGATATCTCACTCATCTCAGGCTCTGTCCAGAAAGCCTGTGAACTGCTGGTAGAAGTTGAACGCCAGTGTCCTGAAAATTGGTCTTTGAATACTAAGAAGACTAGGGTCATGGCTGAAAATGCGGAGAACCCAGAGATCAGAGCCCCTTGACGGAACTGTTCTAGAAGTTGTCAAAGACTTCAACTACCTGGGTGCCTGGATAGCTCAACTCAGAACGATATCAGGATCAGGAGAGCCCATGCATGGTCTGCACTGCACAGCATGAGCAGGGTGTGGAAGTCAGGGACAGAATGACAACCTCAAGCGAAGACTGTTTTGTCACCACTGTGGAACATTGCTGCTTTTATGGATGTGAAGCCTGGACCCTCACTGCCAAGGATGAGAAAGCGCTGGACGGGGGTATACACCCGTATGTGCTGAAACCGCCCTCAATGTTTTTCATGGGTAGACCATGTGAGAAGCCCTGACCTATATGGTTATCTTCCACGACTGTCGGACACCATCAGGCAGAGACGAACGAGACTAGCTGAACATTGCGTAAGACACCCAGAGCTCTCACCGCCAGCGAGATGATTCTGTGGGACCGACGCATGGAAAGAAGTCAGGGGAAGACCTCAATCAACGTACATTGACATGCTGAAGAGGGACACTGGGCTCACCAGTACCACAGAAATCAAAGACGCTCATGATGGACAAGGATGAGTGGAGTGCTGTAATCCGGAGTTCCCGTGCTGGGTGGACCCCCTAGCTCGTCGTCAATGGATGGATGGATGGGTTGATGGGGATATAATGTGCTAATATGTTAAATGGAGTGCATGGATGGATTTGGGTAATGAAGGATGACCCATGTTTGCTAAGCTATTATTGTATACTTTAAGGGCAGCTTGTAGCCAATATGTCAATTAATAATGTCTACAATCTTTTTGGATGGCACATACAACGTGTTGGCGACGCATCATATTTCTTTCAGTCTGGCCAATGTTACTGTGGAGATGCTTACGCCGCCAAGGGCGCATCACCAAACTGCTACGGTAGTGCCATGACCAGGTGCTCTGCTGAACCGACCAACGGCTGTGGTTCTGTTAGCGTCATAAGTGTGTATAAAGGTAATCATTGTACGTATGTCGATATAGGACGAGTACCTTTTGGCTCTTATACCTTTATTCTCATATTATTTGTAGTAGTGCTTGACTTGACGGGTCTTATTATGAGTGTTACATTTAGTGAAATTCAATTATTTATGGTAAGTTCTCTGTTCTATGCCTGAAAAATGCATAACCAGAATGCAATTGTTACATATTGAAATTAACAAAAATGGACGCACAAAGCATGCATTTACCAAAAAGACCTACAACTACTTTAAAGTGCGACAACATGACTAACAAAAGGAGGAGCAACAGAATACCAAGACCATCATACATGATCAACAAAGATTTATGATCTGTAAGTAGATTACAGTAGGCCCACACCTAAAACGTCAGATTTTGGGCCATGACCAGATAACAAAGAAACATCCTAAAAGCATAAACAAAGAGTAAGCTGCATCTTCAGCACCAATGTTCCAGTGTGCCCTCCCGGCCGGCGTGGAGACACCTGTCAGTTTTCGTGCAACTGTGACACCAGAGACTGCAGGAAGTCAGACGGCATATGTCTCGGATGTCCTCCGGGATGGAGCGAATCACAGTGTGGGACAGGTATGTAAAGACAAATCATAAATCCCAATATACCTGTTTTATGTAGCTTAATCAACTCTAAATAATGCCATAAGCGTTCTGATTCTCATGAATTAGTGATAACATCAGGGTAGTAGTAATTTGTATAGTATACGCGTTTGTAAACCATAGTAGTGTACAATTCACACACACCCTACCATGGTGCTGAGGCCCATAAGTAACATCCTCTTCCTTATATAGCATTCTCCAATTACCACACCATGCTTACAGGATGTGAGAAAGGCAAGTACGGCTTTAACTGCGCTGCCACCTGTCCGTCCGGCTGCCGCAACAACAACTGTGACCAGAAACTGGGCTACTGTCTGGATGGATGTGACACTGGAAGCGGGCCATTCTGTAGCTGTAAGGGATATGTTATATAATCTATCTATTTCAAAAAAACTATTATGACCATACTTATGTACATTTGGAGGATCAACGTTATGCATTATATGCAAATAAAATGACACAAATTATCACTTTGGTCTCAAAGTGACAGTGCTCTTCTTCATACCAATAATTTTGTAAATTCTTTTATTAGTTCTAAGGCGTATGTTTACTCATAATTTCAGCATGCCCCCCACCCACCCACAACCCGTCCGGCCCTTGTCCGTTCTGTGACCACTGTCTGAACAGGTGGAGAGTGTGTCGGGAACGGCACCGACTGTTACTACAAGTGTCATGCAATGCTGGATTGTAGATGAAAAACTACATCTATAGTACTTCACATATTATCCATGCTGTACATACGTATAAAGCAGATTTACATGTCCTTTCACCGTGGATCTAGTTCGTGGGTTTTGCTGATATAAACCAACTCAACCACCCGTCTCGTCCTGCTTTGTCGAACACCTTCATCCCACTCTATGTAACGGATGACAGCAGAGTCTGTACAGTGCCTCTTAAATGGCTGTAGCCTTTAGAAGGTAGAATCAAGATACCGGCAACTAATCCGTGTGACACATGTGACACAGGGACAAGAGCGCATAAACTCTCAGTCAACTGTGACATTGACAAACCATTGGCCCATAAAAATCATCAAAGAAGCTGTCTCAGTCTGCTTTGAACATGTGTACAGAATGTGTGTAGTGTTCGGAGATTATGTTTTATGACATTTCATTTTGCAACATTGGATGAAATTACATTTTTTTCTAAATATTTTATTTTTTACTTCTGGAAACATTGCCTTTGGCTTAGTATTGATTGTCTTCTATGTATTCTAAAAAATATGTTTGAAACATAAATTTACTATTTTCATCTCTCACAACACAAAATTATAAGGTTTGACAGTTTCTACTTCTGCAGATAAAAATGCTACTGCCCATGTCAAAAAATGTATAGGTACTTATATTTCTTGTCAAAAATGTTTGAAAACATAAATTTTACTATTTTCATCTGCATTGAACACAAAAATAAACTAGCTTTTTTAGAGTTCTGTGATCTTCTGCGATTCACTGGTCAAGTTATGATTGCGACTGCTTGAACTGTTTGGGTCGTAGACTCTTGCGAGCTTGTGGGCCCCTTGTCTCTGTTCATGATCTGACTGTGCATCCAGATGTGAACTGCTTCCTTTAAACAGCTCATTATGGATTCCATCACTCTCGCTGTGTGAGAACTGACATCCTCTATGCAATCTATCTTGTGATTCTTTTTTTTTGCTTGCGTGATCTGTAATGGCACATTTGTTGAATTCTGCAGACTATCCTTGGCAGCCCAGTGAAATTCAACTTTCCTTTGTTGAACGCCGTTCTGGTGTTCTTTCAGTCTAATGCCCGTGTTCTTCCTGTTTGGACGATGTATACCTTTGAAAGAAATGATGGAGAACAAATCTTATCCCAACCATTTCGTTGGGAATGTACTTCATCTTTTTGGGTGCACCAACCAAATCCCAGATTTGTATGGACTTTAAGTCAAGTGCCACCTATATGTAATGCAGACCTGGCTATTTACCTTGTAATATCAAACACTATTTACTCGGTTTATTTTTATATTTTCTTTCTCTCCATCTTCTCTGCTGTTTGTTTTTTGCTCTTAAACCACTTCAGGAATCACATTTTTAGGTTGGTTCGTCTTCCCTTTTTCTTGTCATCTATGTGTAACTTTCATGGGATTCAACAGTGTTGATAGTGTGAAGTAAACTTGTAATATGTATACATAAGCAGTTGCTTAAGGCCCAGACCCCTCATGTGCAATAAACGCCGTAACCTCATTTTGAGCTAATTAATTAATTTTTTTTTCAACATCAATACCCCGGCATACAGTGATGACTGGTAGGCTGCTGTGGTATCAAATTTTGTTAATATTCATAAGTAAAATGTTTAAGTTTTGTCACAATAAAAAACATCTTATCTATTCTTAATTTATTAAAAAACTCGATTTCCAACCTAGTACATTGTGACAAAACGAAAATGCACATCGCCGTCATTCTTTTGGTGGTCTGCCTTTTAGCAACGACCGATATACGGAAATATCACGGGAGAAACGGGGGGCATTACGACATGCGGGGATATTTATGACAATTCAAATCAAATGGCGGATCACAGATAAGGTGTTTGACAGCAGTCTTATGAAAGCTGCATGGGCTCCGTGGTCGGCTCCGTATATAGTGTGTTTCTTTGAAAACGAATAAATGATGGTGTCAACTACGCGCAGATATTTTGCCGATCCGGGGAATAAACAACCAATTTTTAAACGTTTTCACTCAGATGTGTTGTAAATAATCATCTATTATGCATGAAAACGGTTTCAGTAGTAAATTTTACATAGGTGTAAGAATAATTACGCAGTTTTATAAGCTCCACAACCTTAAACATTGAACTATTCCGTTTTTTGATAAACATACATTCGAGACAGACCACGGGATTTCAAGTGGCAACATTCAATGCGACAATGACAGCCAGTATCCTCATTAAACTGTTAAATGTACCTTGACATTTCTATGTAAACTGTGAGAAATAGAAGCATCACTGTTTTTATTTGTCTAATTACTTCTCCTTAGCCGATATGACAGTGTTACGTTATCCATAATTGAGTACAGCAGGTGCAACCACCACGTTTATCAACGTACGTGTGACGTAGTTATCTGAACGTGATGTACGTCATTCGTTAGGGGTCACCCGTACTAACACGGGGTCATCCCGTGCATTTTGCTGAAAATTTGTACTGAAAATCGCTGGAGACTGTGTGCAGTGTAAGCCGGGATACTATGGTGGAGCTGATTGTTATCCGTGTGGACAGTGTGAAAGTGGAGACTGTGACAGAACAACAGGAGAGTGTGCTGCTTGCCAGGATGGTTATATTATACCAAATAAAACAATTTTGTCCAATAAAATGTGCAAACCAGGATGGATTTTATGGATGTGTATTGCAACAGAACCATCAGTCTGTGACGCTTGTCAGGAATTTTATGGACCATTTTGCAAGATGACTTGTGGCCATTGCTCGTCTGGCAAATGCGATTTCCAAACTGGTAGATGTTCTGAGTGCACTGATGGTTACTATGGGATTTACTGTAATCAAACTTGTGGCCACTGCCTTTCTGGCAAATGTGAGTTTCTTACTGGAAAATGCCCTGCTTGTGTTAATGGATATTTTGGTCCTCTCTGTTGGGATGAGTGTTCACCAGCGTGTATGAACTCCACATGTGATCAAGAAAGTGGACATTGCCTGGCCTGCTTGGATGGATATTTTGGCCAGTTTTGCAATGATCTATGCGGTGAATGCCTTGAAGGAAGATGCGATATATACACAGGCTATTGTGAGCAATGCAACGGAACTTACTATGGAAAGGGATGTGAATCCAAATGTCCGGTCAATTGCAGATGGCAGTGTGATAAGACATCAGGACAGTGTTCTTCTTGTCAGGAGAAACACTTTGGTCAGTATTGCAATATGACCTGTGGACAGTGTGATGCAAACAAATGTGACCAGGACACAGGAATGTGTGATCAGTGCCTGACAGGTTATTACGGCGCCTTCTGTTCCTACCCCTGCCCACCCCAGTGTAAGGACAGACGGTGTTCCAAGAGCAACGGACAATGTACAGGTAAGGCAAACATGGCTATTATCAGTCTGATGTTTGTGTCAGTCTTCAAGCATTTTCATGTGTCTTCTACTGCTGATCAATATGCAAGAAGAGTATGCATATCAATCAAGCTGTTTTGATTTTTTATTTGCAGATGGCTGTCTCCCTGGGTATCATGGACCTTACT